>JAGFNQ010000325.1:117722-275207 GCA_024364735.1 Boesenbergia rotunda | reverse complement strand
GCTGCCTCATATTCAGATCCTTCTGAGTGAAGAAGTACTTCAAACTCAGATGGTCTGTGAAGATTCTGCACTGCACTCTATACAGGTAGTGTCTCCAGAGCTTCAGTGCAAAACCACAGCTGCTAGCTCAAGGTCGTGGGGTAGGGTAATTCTTCTCATAGTCCTTGAGCTGTTTGGAGGCATATGCTATTACTTTACCGTCTTGCATGAGGACAGCTCCAAGGCCTATCTTGGATGCATCACTGTAGATGTCAAAGGCCTTGTCACTCTCTGGAACAGTCAGGATGGGAGCACTAAGTCAATCTCTTCTTCAGCTCTAGAAAACTGTGCTCGCATTTATCTGACCATTCAAACTTCTTGTTCTTTCTGGTCAAAGCTGTGAGTGGAGAGGCTATCCTGGAAAAGTCCTCCACAAATTTTCTGTAATATCCTGCCAGGCCTAAGAAGCTTCTGATCTCATTGGCATTCTTGGGTCTACACCAGTTGCTGACTGCTTCTATCTTGGCTGGATCAACTTGAATGCCTTCTTTGGATTCAATGTGACCTAGGAAGGTCACCTGATCTAGCCAAAACTCACACTTTGAGAATTTCGCATAGAGCTTCTCCTGGTGAAGGATCTGCAGCACTATCCTCAAGTGTGTAGCATGGTCCTCTGGAGTCTGTGAGTATATGAGAATATCATCAATAAATACAATGACGAATTTATCTAGATACTCCCTGAAGATGTGGTTCATCAGCTCCATGAAGACTGCTGGAGCATTGGTTACTCCAAAAGGCATTACTACAAATTCGTAGTGGCCGTATCTTGTCCTGAAGGGCCGTCCTGGGAATGTCACTTTCTTTAACCTTCAGCTGATGATACCCAGAACGCAAATCTATCTTCGATAACACTGTAGCCCCTTTGAGTTGATCAAATAAATCATCTATTCTAGGAAGGGGGTACTTGTTCTTGATGGTTACCTTGTTCAGAGCTCTGTAGTCTATGCACAGACGCATAGACCCATCCTTCTTCTTGACAAAAAGTACAGGAGCTCCCCAGGATGAATGACTCGGGCGAATGAAGCCCTTGTCTAGTAGCTCCTGGAGTTGCTCTTGTAATTCCTTCAACTCTGCTGGAGACATACGATATGGGGCCTTCGAGACCGGACCGGTACCGGCCACTAGCTCGATCTCGAATTCCACTTCTCGGTTGGGAGGTAGTCCAGGTAATTCTTCTGGGAACACTTCTGGATATTCGCAGACTACCCGTACATCCTCCTGCTTGAGTTCTTCCTTTGCTTCTGGGTCCACTATGTGTGCAAGAAAACCAGCACACCCTTGCTCTAGCATCTGGTGGGCTGCCAAGGCTGAGAGAAATTTCTGAGTCTTCCTCCTTGGGGCTCCTTGAAACTCGAATGGTGGTTCTCCTTCTGGGCTGAACACCACCTTCCTTCTACGGCAGTCCACTGAAGCGCTGTACTTACTGAGGAAATCCATGCCCAATATGATGTCGAAGTCCTGCATCGCAAGGACTATCAGATCGACATGTAGCTCTCGGTCTGAAATCTTGATTGGCACAGCCCGGAGCCGCTGGGTGGATTCCATGACTTCCCCTGAAGGGAGAGTTGTCAGGAATCTGGACTCCCAACTCTCTGTAGGCACCTGTAACTTACTAGCAAAAGGTACTGATACGAAAGAATGGGTCGCCCCAGTGTCAAACAGTGTAGTAGCTAAATGCTAAAAAATAACTATTTGACCTGTTACGACCGTGGAGGCGCTGGCAGCTTCTTCCTTCGTGAGGGAAAAGACTCTGGCATTGGTTGGAACTGGTGCTGCTTCCAATCCTCCCTGACTGATCTGAGGTCCCTCCAGCATAGTAGGCATGTAATGTAACTGGGGCTTGCCTCCATACTGTACAGACTGCTGAGGAAGTACTTTGAACTTGTTTGAGCATTCTTTGGATCTGTGTCCTTCTTGTCCACATGAATAGCATCCAGTTACACCCAAAAGGCATGTCCTGGATGGTTCCTCCCACACTTAGGACAAGGTGGATACCTAGCTTGCTTATTCTCTGGTTTCCCTTTTGGCTGCCAGGCCACTGCTTCCTTTTGT
This sequence comes from Boesenbergia rotunda, assembly GCA_024364735.1. Classification (NCBI taxonomy): domain Eukaryota; kingdom Viridiplantae; phylum Streptophyta; class Magnoliopsida; order Zingiberales; family Zingiberaceae; genus Boesenbergia; species Boesenbergia rotunda. Next base: position 273,116 of record JAGFNQ010000325.1, on the reverse strand, counting down.
GGTTCTTGTTCTTCCAGTTCTGGCTATTTGGCTGAGGCTTCTGGCCTCCTATTGTCTTGTTCTCAATCAGGACTGGCTTCTGCTGTGCTTGCTGTGCCTTGATGCTATTCAGGTAGTGCTCTGAGATTAGAGCACTACTGACCAACTCCTCGCTGGTCTGGGGTCGGTGCATCCCGCTGTTCACGTTGAGTGCTATCTCAGGGTTCAGCATGCGGAGCATCAGTCTGACTCGCTCCTTCTCTGTGCTGACTAGCTCTGGGCAGAGGCGAGCTAGTCTGTTGAACTTTGCGACTGCTTCTCCCACTGGTAGGCTACCCTGTCTGAACTCCATGAAGTCTTCGAAGTGCTTGTTGGTAACCTTCATGTGGAAAAATTCCTCATAGAACTCGTGCACAAAATCTGCCCAGCTCATCTGGTTGACTATCTTCTTACTCTTGACTCGCTCCCACCACATACGAGCATCTCCAGTTAGGCAGAAGGAGGCACATTTGACCTTCTCGACTTCTGGCCAGTCAAGAAGCTCCATTGTGCTTTCTAAAGTCTTGAACCAAGCCTGGGCATCCCAGGGCTCAGTCGTGCCTGAGAAGCTTTCGGGTTTCAGCCTCTGCCACTGGACGAGGTATGCTTCTGGTCTTTGGTTCACGGCAGGGGTCTCTTGTGGGACGGGTGGAACTTCGGCCACTACTGGAGTTCCCACTCCTGCTGTGGGTGGTGTAGGGGGCACTGGGTGCTGATTCGCCATCAGTGTGGCGATGGTCTTCTGTTGTTCTGTAATCTGAGCTCGCATTTGAGCAATGACTGCCATCAGGTTTGGCTGTTCTGTGCCAGGCTCACTGTTATCTTGAACTGGAGTTCTATTATTAGCATTAGGAGCTCGGCCTCTTCTTGCCATCTAATAATGCATAAAGGAACAAGAAATCACTACTACATCTCTAGGTATAAACTTATCTTCTTACTTAGTATCCTAATGTCCATTCTAGGGATTAAACATGATTCCGTGATACTAAGGGATTAAACATGCTTCCTTGTTCTATGCACATATGAGTAAGTACTTAAGCATTTCTCTATACTGAAGTTAAGTAAAGGAGCAATAGAAAAACTGAAACTTAAAGCTTTCTTACTTGAAGACGGCAAGGTTGATGCTGATGTGTGTGTGATGCTGGAGAATGGGAACTGCTCTGATACCACCTGTAGCGACCCGCCTTCTCTGCTTCAGACGGATCGTTACTTCTGTCTACTTCTCGACTCTAATGCACGACTAAAGAAAACGCGGAAATCTTTTTTTTTCTTTTTAAATTCATCTAAGAATGATATTCTAACTCTAATAGTCATGCATGATACCATGTCACACTTCCTTTCTCAAAAACTCGTAAAATGATACTTATTGAAACCTGCCTCACCCAACTCAACCTTCGGGTATCAGTCGACTGATACTGCATCAGTCGACTGATAGGCTTGAATTCTGAATTTACAGGTTTCGGCACTTGCTTCAAAGGTCCACCAATCATGTATTTTCGAGCCATATAAAACTATGATACCATTGCTATACTCTATGCCAGTTTTCTAAACAATTTAGCTAAACAAAATCAATCCATAAACTTGAAATTAGGACTTTTGCGGAAGAAAATAAACTATTCAAGTTATATGAACTTTAACACTAAAGTTTGTACAAATCTTGACTCCTATGCATTCCTAACACCAAATACATGTTTTATAACCTTGCTAAAGCATTATGAGATATGGATGCAACTTTTCTAAACATATTTAAGCAATAAAACTTAATTCAAGAGGAATTGATACTATCTTGGCACATGCATCTATTTCTCTAACAAAGTATCAATATCTCCAACTACTCACATTCCTACTCATCCAATGCAATCATAAGAATATGTAGGCTAAAAGAAATGACATGGAATCTTTACTCTAAGAAATTGAGTATGTAAAACTATCCAAAACTTAAATGTTCGCTAAACTCCCTAAAACAAGAACTTGAAATTTGAATAAACTATAACATTGTAATTTGGATAGTTAAATTGTCTCGTCTCAAAGATCTCTCCAAAATCAGCCACCACACACACTTTTCTCAGCACCGCCTCGTCGCCTTCCTTCAGAATTGCTTGCCTTTACCTTTATCTGCAATAAGAGGAAATGCATCTAGTAAGCAAAAAGCTTAGTAAGTACTATCTAGCTCACAAAATCTCGAAATGTGCAAACATGCTTCTAGAACAATATGAAAATCATATGAGATACTAATATGCTTGAAAGGAAACTAAGAACATGTATAACTCAAAACATGCATACTCAAGCAATAATAAATCTCAATTTACTTTTCTTGGCTCAACTTGAAACTTTAGCTATTCTTTAACTTTTGAAAACTTTCTTAAACTTTAGAAAACTTTGCTAAAGCATATACTTGAAAATAATAATCACTTGGATCCACTGAAGACGTAAGTACCATCTCATATGCGCGTTCCCTAAAAGGTTGGGGTAGCGAGCCACCAATCCTAATAGAGCAGACCTTGGTCTACCAGGGCCAAGACCTTGGAATTGGACACCTGGATTTCTTTAACGACGCCCTTGGACGCCGGGTACTGGCCTTATAAAATAAAATAGCTTTTCTTTCTTTTCTTTCTTATCTGTAAATGCCTTGGCATTTTCTCGAGTACCTTGGTGCTAAAATCCCTAAGTCTTGACTTTTGGGGATTTCTTAAGGCCTTGGCCTTTTCTTTTCTTATCTTTATCTTTTCTTTTCTTTTCTCATAGCTTTTCTTGGACCCTAAACTCACATAGGGTATTAATCAACATATATAAGCATATAATGAACTAAGATCACATGCAAAAACTCAAACAAAAAGGAAATATCTCTTTTAAAAACTTCTAAGGGAAATTCTTGCGGAAAAACCGCCTCTTACTGCAGGTGAGCAGTACTTACATTGATATCTTGGACTTACAACCAAGAACGGAGTCGAAGGTTCGAGAGAAACTTGAGATCTCGGAGAATTCTTCACGCCTACGCGTTCCTCTCGTCGCGGGGATCCCGAATATAGGAATATCTCTTGGAGGAGAGGTTTGGCCGGCCCTCTAGAGCTTGGTGTGGCGTGCGCACAAGAGAGGAGAGGGAGAGGGGTCGGCGCAACCTTGGGAGAGGGAGAGGGTTTGAGAGAAAATAAAACTTCTCTCTTTAATTATCTATTTATACTTATGGGGCGGATTGACCTAACTACAACTTAAATACATGTCTCTCCTTCCTTTTCTGTGCTTGATACCCTAGCCCAGCTGGTCTCTCCTTCCTTTTCTGTGCTTGATAGTCCTTAGGTGTTTTCAATTCCACTCTCCTTGGATGACTCTTCTTAACTAGTCTACTTAAAAAATCTAATTCGGATGATGAAGAGGTAATCTCTCCCGAATTAGACAAATGCTATAGGACTATCGCATGCTTAACTAGTCTACTTAAAAAATCTACAAATAATGTTAAATCATTAAGATTAGAAGTAGTGAAATTGAAAACACCTAAGGATAATGATGGCTCGCATGTTAAGATCTTTGAGAATGAAAATAAGGACTTGAAGAGCGAAGTTGGAAATCTCAATAATATTCTTGAGAAGTTTTCAACTAGCTCTAGAACTTTAGATATGATTCTAAATTCACAAAAAGTAGCTTACAACAAGGTTGGTTTGGGTTACCAACCTAAAGAACCTAGTGTCATATCATTAATATCAAGAACCCAATTTAGATCACGAAATGATTCTAGGGTTGAAAAAGCTAGGAAGAAATTGACTAAGGCATGGGTGCCTAAGTCCTTCATTGTTGATGCATTAGGTCCTAAAATTTGAGTACCTAAAACCTCTATCTTTAGAATTGTATAGCTTTGTTTGAGGGGGAGCATCTATCAATATGGGTGGTTGATAATGGGTGCTCCAAACACATAAACTGAGATGAATTGTCATTCACCACAACAAAAGGTCTAAATTAGGTTTTTCTTTGGAATTGCCTACATTTAATAAATTTAGACAACTTCATGGTTTTGTGATCCATAGTTAAATAGATACATGTTTGTGAATTTTCTTATTAGTAAAGTACAACTTTATGATGATGAATTCATTGTGATCAAAGGAGCATGAGTAGTTTCCTGTCGACATTATACTATGCTTCGTTTTGATACAAACTTAATTGGAATCATGAACTCGATACACACTTAGAACTATGAATTTTCCAATCCAATCCGTGAATTATCAATAGAATGGAGAATTAGGATTCTAGACTTGATACAAACTCAAATTAGGGCTATGTATTGCCTTAGAATGTTTATCTTCATTGAGGTTCCAGCAATCTGAGGTCTAAGTTAGAATAATAGTTTTTTTCTTTCAATATCTTATGACGTATCTTAGGCTTAAGTTTTCCTTAATATTGTTGGAGATGAACCTAGTGAGTATGCCATGATTTTCTTGTATGTGTTTCACAACATGAATGTATTATGCCAACAAGTTAAACAGATAGTTTGTGATGATCACTATGAAAATCTCACAAGGCATCACCAAACAAATAACTTGAGTTTCAAGATTCACTACTTATGTTGTATGACTTAGTGCTTTCTTTGTATTAAACAAGATCAAGGTTCTAGAACTTAGGATTTAAATATATACATGTATCCACAACATCTAGCTCGTCACATTCAAGTTTACCATGTTTTTCGGAATCACGTTTTAAACTTTGTGCTTTACTCTCAAGTTATATTATCATTGGAAATGTGTTATTCATGAGTATTAAGTTTCTGCTCAAATGGTTGTATGCAAACCTGTTTTGGGGATTATATACTTGACATATATTTTGAACTCACTTAAAACATGTTGATGCAAACTTGTACATGCCTGTTTTTAAGAAGTTTAACCCCCAAGGAAATGAGTGTCTTTGATGATTTTTCTTGATGATATGGGAAAATACATTTTGGTTAAGGGAAACCCTTTTTAAGATCAAAGGGATTAATTCTGGTTGTATTAGGGTCTAGAGGGTTTAAGAGTCGAATTACAGTTGGTTCTGACTCATATCAGAGTTTCTGAAAGTCTATTCTCTGAAATCTGATCAAAAAACTTTCTGTATCGAACCTGATCGGTCCACCGACCGATCATGACTAACCCTGATCGGTCACTTGACCGATCAAAGGTCCTTCTGATTGGACTGGTGACCGATCAGATCAGGGAATTCCTTGATTGGGTTAAAAACTCCTCAGTCCGATCTCTTTTTTCATTAAATTGTATCAGTTTACTGATCATACTGATACAAACAAATCTGATACAAACCAATTACAATTGGAACATACTCATCATACTTGGAACGAATATAATACTGATTCGATACAAACCCGTGTTGGAATTTTTAAAATTCATAAGAAAGGGTTGGTTGAATCATGACTCTTGTTCCTTGATGAGTAATAACTTTTAGTCAAGAAACTCATGTCGTGTTTCAGAAATTTTTCTAAAATACCTATTGTCTACACCCGTGTGGTCGGATGAGTTTTGAATTGATTAAACATGTTCCTGGAAATTTCAATTGTTAATGCAGTCTGATCTTGAATGAATCAGCGTCATAGAAATTTTTCTGAAAACTGATCGTCCATAGATAAATCAGAAATTTTTCTGTATCAATCATCAATGAATTCGATTGGTCAAGGAGACCAATCGGGACTATGTATCGGATGAAGCTGCATTACTACTTGTCTTATGAAACATATAGATGTATGACCATGATATTATTTTTGTATATGTTTTCATGTGCAATTCATAATTACCTTTGATTATTTGGGTTTGGGAAGAGACCCTCTGTTAAGGGGGAGGTATTTTTAAACTTAACAACCATACCCTTTTTCGATGTTTGACAAAGGGGGAGAGAATGGTTGATTAAGTTTAGGGTTAATTATTGTAGGGGGAGGATTTTGATTCTCTTACGATAATTGACCTCAATTGATCATTAATACATAAACTTAAATCGGGTTATCAAACAATAAAAAGGGGGAGATTGTTGATGCAGTCTGACCCGATTGTTGTTTTGGTGTTGACAACGATTTAAGTTTGGTTGAGCAAATTCGGATTAAGTCCTAGTCGGGGACTCGGCATGAAACCCCAGTGAGTGAAGCAGGGTGACTGAAACCCTGGTGAGTGAAGTCAGGTCCTAACTGTTGGAAACCGGATGGCTAGAGAGGGGGGGGGGGGTGAATATAGCCAATCTCTTGGACCTTTCAAACTAATCAAATTTCTGCACTTAACTTTGTTAGTAGCACAGCGGAAGAAGCAAAGGAAAACGAAGTAGTGCAGTAAACTAAAAACAGAAATGAAAGCAAACAAAGACAACTACCAAGATCGCTAACAAGAGGGTTTATAAGGTTCGGGGATAACTTGCCCCTACTCCTTGGCATGCCCTTAAGGTGGGCGATCCCTTGATCGTTGGTAGATCAAGCCCCGGTGTCCACCGGATACAACGCAACCTCCTTCTCGGTGGAGAAACCTCTCCACAGTGTTTCAAATAAGGATATAGATTTAAGCTTAATGAAACACAGAGAATACTCTTACTTAGCACCTAGCAAGGACAAGAACACAGCGAGCTTATCCCGAGCTCCACCCAGCGACGATCTCACGCAAGGACTCCCTCCTTCGTGTCTTCTCACTGTTGGACTCCAAGCTCCTTGTTCTTTCCTCCCAACACTCACGTAAGAGTTGGTTGCTTCTCGATTGTAGTTGCTTGCTCAAAGTGATGAAGACTTCGGGAACACAGTAAGCAAATTGTGGAGAAACACAAGGCGCAGCAAGAACTTCAGCAAGCTCGAACACTGAAACTGTCGAACACTTCTCTGCTTCAGCCGAAGTCTTCTACTCTCTTTTGTTTATCCACCGAGCATCGGATGACACCATCACTGCACCTCCCAGCTCCTCATCTGCCAACGCCAGCTACCACTGAGCTATCCCTGGACTCCCTGAGCTTCCCTCAGCCAAGCTCCAGTCTCAGCTCCAGTCTGCAGCTCGGCCGTTGCAACCTGAGATGGAAAAACAGACAAACCTGCTCCAAGGAAAGTTCTCTATTGACTCTCCTTGAGTGTTTGAATCCTCCCCTGTCACCTGCAGCTTAATCAGACTGTTAGAGCAGTATATCACACAGTAAATCAAATATCAGAAGTAAACAACAACGAATCGGATATGGTCAGGCGCGATCAGAGCGTCTGACAGTGCAATTTTAATTAAAGTGATCGGTCACCGGACCGATCAGAGAGCCTCCTGATCGGTCACCAGACCGATCAGGCTGGGTCCAGACCGATCAGGCTCCGTCCTGATCAATCCCCAACGCTCAATCAGAAATCACGATTTCTTTGAGATTCTCCTAGACCGATCACCAGACCGATCCCAGGTTGTGGATCGTTCACCGGACCGATCCACCCTTATATCGGGCGATTTCTGAGTTTCTCAGTCCAAGCCTTCTGATCGGTTAACTGACCGATCAGGGGGTCTCCTGATCGGTCATCAGTTTGATCAGATCATCACCAGACCGATCAGGCTCCGTCCTGATCGATCTTAGTGAGGAACCCGCGAAGCTGGATCGTTCTCCAGAACGATCTGCACAGTGATCCTGATCGGTCATCAGACCGATCAGGAGCAGTTCAGCAAGGGAACTCAATCTCACGATTCGCTCCCTGATCGGTCACCAGACCGATTAGGAGCCAGTCAGTGGGTGAAACGCATACTCCCTGATTGGTCACCAGATCGATCAAGAGCAGCACAGTAGGTTCCCAACCTCACTGTGTGCTCCCTGATCGGTCACCAGACCGATCAGTCATCGCTGGATCGGTCACACGACCGATCCACGAAGGAGCAGCGTGCCAGATTCCCTGATCGATCACCAGACCGATCCAAGGACTCAAACCTAGCCCTCCAAGCTAAGTTTTCATCCACCTTAGCCCTCCAAGCTAAGGATTTTTCACCTAACGCTCCAAGTTTGGAATTTGCACCTAACCCTCCAAGTTAGGACTTTTCACCTTGCCCTCCAAGCTAGGACTTTTCACCCAACCCTTCCAAATTAGGACTTTTGCCAAACCTAGCCCTCCAAGCTAGGACCTGACCCTCCAAGCCAGGACTTTTTCACCTAATTCTCCAAGATGGGAATTTGCACCTAACCCTCAAAGTTAGGACTTTTCACCTAGCCCTCCAAGCTAGGACTTTTCACCCACCTCTTCCGAATTAGGACTTTTCACACACCTATCCCTCCAAGCTAGGATTTTCAACACCTAATCTCCCAGGTTAGAATTTTTCAACACCTAGCCCTCCAAGCTAGGATTTTCATACCATGCCTGATCCCCGATCAGGACTTAATCATCATCAATAATCATCCACCTAAACTAAAATCGGTGTCAACACCAAAACAATAATCAGGGTTAAACTGCATCAACAATCTCCTTCTTTTTGTTGTTTGACAACCCGATTTTATGTTTAGGGATTCTCAATCAAGTTTTTCAAATTTAGAATCATAGGGGAATCCAGATCCTCCCCCTACAACATGATCATCCTAAACTTAACCAATCAACATTCTCTCCCCCTTTGTCGAACACCTAAAAGGGGTCTTGAAAGGCTGTTAAGTTTAAACCAACTCCCCCTCAACCCTAGGGGTATCCCAAACAAACAACAATTTGATTTTTAAAAAACATATGAATACATATGACAGTAAGATATAAGCATGACAAAGCAAGCATATGTATCATATGAACATGACATCATAAGCAGAAAGATCATAATAAAATCAAATGAGGGACATTGACAAACAGTAAGCATGTAAACATAGATAAGCCAACATCGTCAATATGATAATCCGATGCAAGCTACTGCTCCAAAAGCAGTACATGCCCCAAAAAAAACTGAGTACCACCAACACCCATTAGAACGGTCAGTCCCCCTCGCGGTCATCGTCTGAAGAGTCAGTAATATATATAACATCCCCTAGCGGAGGGCCGCTGGGAGATCCACCATCAGGAAACGCATGATGATACCACTCCTCATACCATGTGTCCTGTAGAAAACTGATCTCAGAAACATCAGATGCCAGAGCATCGAGACGACGATCGAAAGACTGAAACTCTGAATGGATCTCCTGTCGCCAAAGATCGGAAATATGCAACTCGCGCTCCATCATTTGCTCTAGCTCCGCAACCTGCCAGCGAAGATCAGGAGCCCATTCATCATAATCTTCTGCATCGGCTGGTGAATCCGGATCATGGGCTGCTCTCGGTAGCTCCCCCACACGTCTGCAATCCTTCCACGTCAACCCCTGGGGCCCGAGAACAATGCCAGACTGAACGAGCATGCGACGATCCAGGCGGCAGTCCTATCAAACCATTGGCACAATGCGGCCCTGAGAGACGTCGATACCCACTGACTGAAGCCAAGCTGTAATGATATGGCCAAATGGAATGTGGATTGTCTGTCTATACATCAGACTGTAAACTATGATGCAGAAGTAGACCGAGGTTACCGGGTCAAAATCAAACTGTTGATGCATCCTATAGAGCATCAAGCAGTGGAATGGATGAATCTCGTCTAGGTGCTTTGAGGTAGTCGGAAGAAGACAGTTGGTGATGATTTTAAACAACACATAATCAATGGGGGAAAGACGAAGAGCAGCAAATGTGGGGAAATTACTGGAAGTCTCACCAAGGTCCCTTGATCTGGGATGACCAAAGAAGTACTCATGGATAGAGTCAGGGGTGACTCCATCAAAGGGAACTCCCACACGTCTGCAATCCTTCCACGTCAACCCCTGGGGCCCGAGAACAATGCCGGACTGAGCGAGCATGCGACGATCTAGGCGGCAGTCCTATCAAACCATTGGCACAATGCGGCCCTGAGAGACGTCGATACCCACTGACTGAAGCCAAGCTGTAATGATATGGCCAAATGGCATGTGGATTGTCTGTCTATACATCAGACTGTGGACTATGATGCAGAAGTAGACCGAGGTTACCGGGTCAAAATCAAACTGTTGATGCATCCTATAGAGCATCAAGCAGTGGAATGGATGAATCTCGTCTAGGTGCTTTGAGGTAGTCGGAAGAAGACAGTTGGTGATGATTTTAAACAACACATAATCAATGGGGGAAAGACGAAGAGTAGCAAATGTGGGGAAATTACTAGAAGTCTCACCAAGGTCCCTTGATCTGGGATGACTAAAGAAGTACTCATGGATAGAGTCAGGGGTGACTCCATCAAAGGGAACCGGAAGGGGATCCGGAAGATAAGGATAGAGAGAGAAGGCATTTCCGGACCGGCGACATCCAAGAAAGGTAGTGAACACAGCCAGATTAAAATCAAGGTCAATACCAGCGACACGGGTCCTCCACTCCGTGCCCTCTCCATTAGCCATATTATTATAAAATTCAGAGACTAAATCAAAGTTTATTGGCCTCTCTAAGAAAAGAATGGGTCCAAGCTCATAGTATTTAATAATCTGTCGAATCGTAGGACAGTGTTCATAGATGTAGGTCTGCTCCACCGATCGACATGGCATAAGTTTGAATATATGCCATTGGAAGTTTAAGGCATAATGAATACTTTGAAATCGAGTATGTGGAGGTGGTGGAGATCTGGGAGGAGGTGTAGATGAGGAAGGGCCTGTGCCCTTAGAGCTCCCCTCAGCTGGTTCTTTACGCTTGGAGGATTTTCTAGATATTTGAATTGGTCATACACAGAATGGAATCAATTTGGGCAATGTTGAGACAAATATAGGTCGAATCACAACAATTCACGAGTTGATCAAAGAGTAATCACATGAATAAGATCAGACCAAATTGATCGAGAAAGGAAAGACCCAATCAGAAAATGTAATCAAGACACAATGATCAAGGAGAACACATTTGGATTAAGATTTGATCATATGGTGAGAAAGTAAGGTCACGGCACCACACCAAGAACAACACACCAAACTTGGTTAGCTTCAAAACATAGTTTATGAAATGTTTTGAAAGAAAAAAAAACGAAGCCAAAAACTTACTTAGGTGCCATTAGTGAAGTTTTTGGAGATTGGAAGAGCAAGCTAGCGCAAGGAGAAAACCCGCCGCAAGAGATATCGCAAAGCCTTTCAGCGAGAAAACGTCACAGGAAGCAGAAGCATGAAGAAAACAGAGCCCGGAAGGAACTCCTTAGGACTGCACGCGCGGAGACTCTCTCGAGGAAGAAGAGAACACTGGGAGAGTTTTCGCACGACACAAAGATTGTGCGAGTAAGGGGTTTCGGCGCTAGGGTTCGGCGCTGAAGAGTTTTTCGCGAAGTTAATTGGTTGGTGGATCGGTCCACGAACCAGAATTTAATGCGATTGAACGAATCACCGTTCGATCTGATAGCGCCCAGACCGATCAGGCTGTAGCCTGATCGGACTGATCTGTTCCTGATCGGTCTAGTGACTGATCAAGCGCGCTCCTGATCGGTCGTCTGATCGATCAGGGCATGGACAGTAGGGTCCAAAGAAAAACCTGGGAGCCCCCTGATCGGTCTGTGGACCGATCCCTATAGGGTGCCAGATCGGTCCGGGGACCGATCCAGGCTAGCTCAGAACACTTGGTCAAAATTTTGGAAAGTCACTGCTGCCCCTCCAATCGGTCTGTGGACCGATCGTTGAAGGGTGGAGCCAGATCGGTCCGGAGACCAATCAGCCTTAGGCCTGATCGGTCCGGTGACCGATCAGGATTCTTGATACTCCCTGATACGATCTGAAACATTCAGTTTCAGATTTTCAGAATTTTTCCCACGAGATCTGATGAAGTTTATCGAACTTGGACATGATCTCATGACTAAAATAGATCCTTGAATAAGGATCTAAAGTCCTTATAGGTTCAACAATCACTTTGATCCATCCAAATGGAATCAAACTCAATCAACAATCATTCAAGCAATTTCAACTAAGTGTGTATTAAATTCATGTTTCCAATCAAGTTGCCTTGATTGGAATGTCCAAGTATGATCATGGAGCCAAATACACATATGTTATGCATTGGTTTTCCCCATACTTGGTCACCGAAGTGATTATTATCTCGTCAACTTAATTTCTCAAGGGATGCATTGACATTTTGAGAAATTGAGTTGATCCTAACATCTCACCCCATATCTAGCAAACAAAAACGTTTTGTTAAACCTTATAGTTTGTGTGAGATGTCCCCAAAGTTACCCAATTGTTTCCCAACAATTTCGAAATTATCATGAAGGGTTTTAAAGCATTTTGAAATTCATGAAGCGCGACACATTCCCAACTCTCTTCTTAGGAAACTAAATTCATTTTTGGGGAGTGGTTTAGTGAAAATGTCAGCTATATTTGATTTGGACTCTACATGCGAGAGTACAATATCTCCCCTAGCCACATGATCCCTAATAAAGTCGTGACTCACCTCAATATGTTTGGTCCTAGAATGATGGACTAGATTCTTGGTTAAGTTAATTGTGCTAATGTTATCACATAACACTTGCACACCCTTGTAACTCAATCCATAGTCCTCTAGAGTATGAATCATCCACAACAATTGTGATACGCTTTCTCCCATGGCGATATATTCTGCCTCGGTCGTGGAGAGAGCAACATAATGTTGCTTCCGACTTGACCAACTTACTAAGGACAAACCTAAGAATTGGAAACCCCCACTTGTGCTCTTCCGGTCCAACTTACATCCAGCGTAGTCGGAATCCTTATAGCCAATTAAATCAAATGATTCGGAACGGGGGTACCATAGACCGACTCCTATGGTGCCTTTAAGATATCTCAAAATTCGTTTAACAACGATTAAGTGAGATTCCTTGGCACAAACTTGATACCTAGCATACATACCTACAGCAAATAAAATATCTGGTCGACTGGCTGTAAGGTATAGCAAACTACCTATCATACTTCGATATTGAGTTAAATCAACGGGTTTACCACTCTCATCATTGTCTAATCTTGTGTTTGTGACCATGGGAGTGGTTACCTCTTTTGAATCACTCATGTTAAATTTTCGAAGCATTTCTTGTGTGTATTTTGATTGGTGCACATGGATACCATCGCGAGTTTGCTTGATTTCAAGTCCAAGGAAGAAAGTCAATTCTCCCACTAGACTCATTTCAAATTTACTCTCTATGTGGCCAATGAACTCATTTAAATAGCCCCTATTGTTTGAGCCACAAATTATGTCATCGACATATACTTGGGCTACAAAAATATTGTCACCATCTCTTCGTAGAAATAGTGTAGGGTCTATTTGGCCTCTAACGAAGCCCTTTCCAATTAGGAATGTCGACAACCGCTCATACCAAGCCCGGAGTGCTTGTTTAAGGCCATAGAGTGCCTTTTTGAGCTTGAACACGTGGTTTGGGAATTCGGTACTCTCAAACCCCGGAGGTTGTTCGACATAGATCTCTTCTCTAATCAAACCATTTAGGAAGGCCGATTTGACATCCATTTGGTATAATTTGAATCCACGATGTGCTGCAAATGCAAGCATCAATCGAATGGACTCTAATCGTGCCACGGGTGCATAGGTCTCATCATAATCAAGGCCTTCAACTTGACTATAGCCCTTGGCTACTAAGCGTGCCTTGTTTCTAATGATTTCTCCCTTGTGGTTGAATTTGTTCTTGAAGACCCATTTGGTTCCAATGATGGTGGTCTTCTTAGGTCTAGGGACTAAGTCCCAAACTTGACTCCTTTCGAATTGACCTAGTTCATCTTGCGTTGCAATAATCCAATCGGGATCATTTAATGCTTCATCAATTTTTCTAGGTTCAATTTCGGAAATTAGGGCAACTTCATTAGCCTCATTCCGGAAGAATGATCTAGTTCTAACCCCATGATGGATGTCTCCAACAATCTGGTCTTGGGGATGACTAGAGGCTAATCTAGTTTGCCTTGGTGTTGGTGGTGCTTCTTGAATAGGTTCACTAGACACAAGGTCAGCCTCAGGATCCGGCTGATCTATGGATTGTCTAGGCTCACCGTCATCGGATTCATCACCATCAACAACATTTGGACTCTCATTCAAACTTAGTCTCCTAAGTTCAAATTGGACTTCATCTTCTGGTTGACCATTGACTTTTGGAATTTCTTCAAAGACAACGTCAGAAGATTCTTCAACCATTCTAGACTTCTTGTTGTAGACTCGATAGGCTTTGCTAACGAGGGAGTACCCGACTAGTATCCCTTCATCAGCTTTTGCCGTGAACTTTCCAAGATGTTCCTTGGTGTTTAGAATGAACACCTTATAACCAAACACCCTAAGGTGTTTAACCGTAGGTGATTTTCCAAACCAAAGTTCATGGGGAGTCTTTCCTAAAAACCTATGAATGAGGACTCGATTTTGCACATAGCAAGCTGTATTTACAGCTTCAGCCCATAGGTAACTCGGGAGTGAGTACTCATTAAGCATGCTTTGTGCAGCCTCTTGTAGAACACGGTTCTTCCTCTCTACAACACCATTTTGTTGTGGTGTTCTAGGAGTAGAGAACTCATGTCTATAACTCCTATCTTGACAAAATTCTAAAAACCTTTGATTTTGAAATTCTCCTCCATGATCACTCCTAATTGTCTTAATTGTTAATGATTTTTCATTTTCTACCCTCCTACAAAAAGAAATGAAAACATCTAAGGTTTGGTCCTTATATTTTAAAAAGTAAGTCCATGTATATCTAGTGAAATCATCAATGATCACAAAGCAATATCTACTTCCATTCAATGATATGATAGTACTACAATCAAATAGATCCATGTGAAGTAAATCTAATGCAGTAGAAGTACTTACAGCGCTTTTACCTTTATGTGCAGATTTTGTTTGCTTACCCATTTGACATGCATCACAAAGTTTGTCTTTCTCATACTTGATGCTTGGTAAGCCACGGACTAACCCCTTGTTGGCCAACTTCCGGATGTTCTTCATGTTCACATGTGCTAGCCTCCGGTGCCAAAGGGTGGACTCTTCTTCTTTTGACATGAAACACTTAGCAAAAGCATTAGTAGCACTTTTAAATGAAACTTGATAAATATTGTCTACTCTTGCTCCTACTAGTACCGTGTCCAAGGTGTCATGTTGTCTAACTAGACATTGACTTGGTTGGAAATCAATTGTGTAACCCGTGTCACACAATTGACTCACACTTAGGAGATTAAATTTCATCCCCTTGACTAGAAGGACATTTGAGATTCTAAGACATTCGGATATTTGAATGTCTCCTATTCCTATGACCTTAAGACTACCATTGTTACCAAATGATACATTACCTCTACTTTTCTTGTGAAGTGTGGTAAACAATGATCTATCCCCGGTCATGTGTTTGGAGCATCCACTATCAACGAACCAAGTTGATAGATGCTCCCCCTCAATCATTACCTACACAATTCGAAAAATAGAAGTTTTAGGTACCCAAACCTTGGGACCTAAAGCATCAACTAAACAAGACTTAGGCACCCATGCCTTGACAACTTTCTTTTGAATTTTGGGTGTCCTAGATTGTCTCATGTCAGTTCTAGACATGAGAGACACAAATGAGGGTTCCTTAGGACGGTAACCAATACCGGCCCTATTGTAGACTGCCCTTTGGGCATTCAAGATCATATCTAGGGTTTTAGAGCTAGTTGAGAACTTCTCAAGAATATTCTTGAGTCTCTCAACTTCACTCTTCAATGATTGGTTTTCCTCTACTAGTAACTCATCATGCAAGTCATCTACTTCCTCAACCCTAGAGGATTTCAAGTTTTCAACTTCAAGTTTCAAAGACTTAATCTCATCCTCTAACAATTCAACATGCAAATCATCAATGTTATCATCTCTAGATAATTTCAATTGATCAACTTCTAATTGCAATGCTTTAACCTTATTCTTTGATTTCTTAAGCATACTAGTTAAACATGCAATAGCTCTATAACACTTTTCAAGTTCGGGAGAAGTTACCTCTTCATCATCCGAAGATGATGAAGCCGCGTTTGAGGAACTTGAAGATTCATCACTGCTTTCCTCTCCAAGAGCCATAAGTGCCACATGCCTTGTGCTCTTCTCCTCCTTCTTTTCATTGGATGAGCTAGAGGATGACTCATCCCAAGTGGCCTTCAAGGCCTTCTTCTTCTTCTTGAATTTTTCTTTTTTCTTTTTGGATTTCTCCTCCTTCTTCTTGAGTTTTGGGCATTCATTCTTGAAATGTCCTTTCCTACCACACTCAAAGCAAGATGCATTAGTCTTATCAAGTTTGGATTCACTAGAGTTACCTCTACTCTTGAAGTGTCGACCCCTTCTCATCATCCTTCTCACAAAGTTCGCCATTTCGGAGGATGAGGAGCCGCTGCCATCTTCTTCGGAATCGAACTCGGATTTGGAAGAGGATGAGGATGAGGAAACTTCCTTCTCCTTCTTCTTCTCCTTCTTCTTCTTGTTGGACCGGTCCCCTGCAACTAAGGCAATCCCCTTCTCCTTGGGGCCTTTGTCATACAATTCCATCTCACAAAATAAATCATCTAATTTTACAATGGATAGATCCTTGGAAACTTTGTAGGCATCCACCATAGATGTCCACAAAGCATTCCTTGGAAAGGCTTTCAAGACATACCTCACAAGGTCGCGATTCTAGACCTTTTCATCAATCGAATGAAGCTCATTGAGGACTTCCTTGAACCGGCTATGAAGCTCACTTACCGATTCATTCTCCTTCATGGAGAGATTTTGGAGTTGGTTGAGGAACAAATCCCTCTTTGCGATTCTTGAGTCTCGGGTGCCCTCATGGAGCTCAATGAGTTTGTTCCACAAGTCTTTTACACTTGTGAAGGGACCAACCTTGATGAGTTGGTCTTTGTTCATGCCACATTGTAAAATGACAACCGCCTTCGTGTCGGCTTCACTCTTTCGAGTTTGTTCGGCAGTCTATCTCCACGACTCAAGGGGTGAATCCCTCCTTCACCGCGAACCAAGTATTGATGCCCATCTTCAAATAATATTCCATCTTCGATCTCCAATATTGGAAGTCGGCGCCATCAAAGAATGGAGGTCGAGTGGTGGAAAAACCTTCCCTCAATGCCATCTCGTTGATAACTCTCGGATGTTAAGCCGTAAACAGAGCCCCAAGCTCTGATACCACTTGTTGGAAACCGGATGGCTAGAGAGGGGGGGGGGTGAATATAGCCAATCTCTTGGACCTTTCAAACTAATCAAATTTCTGCACTTAACTTTGTTAGTAGCACAGCGGAAGAAGCAAAGGAAAACGAAGCAGTGCAGTAAACAAAAACAGAAATGAAAGCAAACAAAGACAACTACCAAGATCGCTAACAAGAGGGTTTACAAGGTTCGGGGATAACTTGCCCCTACTCCTTGGCGTGCCCTTAAGGTGGGCGATCCCTTGATCGTCGGCAGATCAAGCCCCGGTGTCCACCGGATATAACGCAACCTCCTTCTCGGTGGAGAAACCTCTCCACAGCGTTTCAAACAAGGATATAGATTTAAGCTTAATGAAACACAGAGAATACTCTTACTCAGCACCTAGCAAGGACAAGAACACAGCGAGCTTATCCCGAGCTCCACCCAGCGACGATCTCACGCAAGGACTCCCTCCTTCGTGTCTTCTCACTGTTGGACTCCAAGCTCCTTGTTCTTTCCTCCCAGCACTCACGTAAGAGTTGGTTGCTTCTCGATTGCAGTTGCTTGCTCAAAGTGATGAAGACTTCAGGAACACAGCAAGCAAGTTGTGGAGAAACACAAGGTCGCAGCAAGACTTCAGCAAGCTCGAACACTGAAACTGTCGAACTTCTCTGCTTCAGCCGAAGTCTTCTCTCTCTTTTGTTTCTCCACCAAGCATCAGATGACACCATCCCTGCAGCTCCCAGCTCTCATCTGCCAACGCCAGCTACCACTGAGCTATCCCTGGACTCCCTGAGCTTCCCTCAGCCAAGCTCCAGTCTCAGCTCCAGTCTGCAGCTCGGCGTTGCAACCTGAGATGGAAAAACGGACAAACCTGCTCCAAGGAAAGTTCTCCATTGACTCTCCTTGAGTGTTTGAATCCTCCCCTGTCACCTGCAGCTTAATCAGACTGTTAGAGCAGTATATCACACAGTAAATCAATATCAGAGCAAACAGCAACGAATCGATATGGTCAGGCGCGATCAGAGCGTCTGACAGTGCAATTTGAATTAAAGTGATCGGTCACCGGACCGATCAGAGAGCCTCCTGATCGGTCACCAGACCGATCAGGCTGGGTCAGACCGATCAGGCTCCGTCCTGATCGATCCCCAACGCTCAATCAGAAATCCTGATTTCTTTGAGATTCTCCTGGACCGATCACCAGACCGATCCCAGGTTGTGGATCGTTCACCGGACCGATCCACCCTTATATCGGCGATTTCTGAGTTTCTCAGCCCAAGCCTTCTGATCGGTCAACTGACCGATCAGGGGGTCTCCTGATCAGTCACCAGTCCGATCAGATCATCACCAGACCGATCAGGCACCGTCCTGATCGATCTTAGTGAGGAACCCGCGAAGCTGGATCGTTCTCCAGAACGATCTGCACAGTGATCCTGATCGGTCATCAGACCGATCAGGCGCAGATCAGCATGGGAACTCAACCTCACTGTCTGCTGCCTGATCGATCACCAGACCGATCAGGAGCCAGTCAGTGGGTGAATCGCATACTCCCCGATCGGTCACCAGATCGATCAGGAGCAGCACAGTAGGTTCCCAACCTCACTGTGTGCTCCCTGATCAGTCACCAGACCGATCAGTCATCGCTGGATCGGTCACCAGACCGATCCACGAAGGAGCAGCGTGCCAGATTCCCTGATCGGTCACCAGACCGATCCAGGGACTCAAACCTAGCCCTCCAAGCTAAGTTTTCATCCACCTTAGCCCTCCAAGCTAAGGATTTTTCACCTAACTCTCCAAGTTGGGAATTTGCACCTAACCCTCCAAGTTAGGACTTTTCACCTAGCCCTCCAAGCTAGGACTTTTCACCCAACCCTTCCGAATTAGGACTTTTCCAAACCTAGCCCTCCAAGCTAGGACCTGACCCTCCAAGCCAGGACTTTTTCACCTAATTCTCCAAGATGGAATTTGCACCTAACCCTCCAAGTTAGGACTTTTCACCTAGCCCTCCAAGCTAGGACTTTTCACCCACCTCTTCCGAATTAGGACTTTTCACACACCTAGCCCTCCAAGCTAGGATTTTCAACACCTAACCTCCCAGGTTAGGATTTTCCAACACCTAGCCCTCCAAGCTAGGATTTTCCATACCATGCCTGATCCCGATCAGGACTTAACCATCATCAATAATCATCCACCTAAACTAAAATCGGTGTCAACACCAAACAACAATCAGGGCCAGACTGCNAATACATATGACAAAACGATATAGGCATGAAAAACAAGCATATGTATCATATGAGTATGACATCATAAGCATGAAGATAGCTATGGATCAAATATGTAGATAATACATCATAGCATCAACAATAGATAACTAAAGTAGAATAACACAAGCATCAAAATCAGGACAAATAAGTCATAAGCATCCAAAGAAATCACACGATGCAAGACAGATGCATCAAAATCCAGAGACGTGTGGTGCAAGACCACAATAAGCAAGTCATGGGGCATACAGCCCAAAAGTCAACAGACCAAAAGTGGTCAAGTACACAGAACATGAGAGAAACAGCAGATATCCAAGCTCAAACATCAATAGGGGGATCGTCATTGTGCATGAGGTCATCCATCGTGGCATCAATGGTCCCGGGCGCGGTACTGGCAGAGGGCGCACCTCCAGGGAATGTGTGTCGGCGCCACTCATCGTACCATGTCCGCTGCAATGTCTGGACCCCAGAGACAGTAGACTCCACCCCGGTCAATCTGCGATCGAATGACCTGAACTACGAGCGGATCTCCTCTCGATGAAGCCCTCGTAAATGAAGATCCTGCTGAATGGTCCACTCGAGCTCTGAAATCTGCCAGCGCAGATCCGTCTCGGGCTCGTAGTCGTACTCGGCATCAGCAGCAGGAGCCTCATGAGGTGCAACAGCCTCTGGTGGTGCCTGAAAATGTGGTGCTCCCCCAGGCATATCACCAAGTCCTCTCCCATCCTTCCATACTAGGGCCCCATCGCGCTCACGAATAATAATGCCAGATTTCGCAAAAGCGCGCCGACCCAGCCGACAGTCCTGCTTGACCATGGGCACGGTCCTACCCTTGGTGACATCAACACCCACTGACATAAGCCAGTCAGTGATGACATGACCAAATGGCATGTAGACCGTGCGACGGCTCGGCTCACGATAGGACAGGATGGACTGGAAGATGCTCTCCATGATGTCGAAGTCCATCTGGCGGTGCATGCCGTAGAGCATAAGACAGTGATAGGGTCGGATCTCGGTCAAAGGCTTTGAAGTGATGGGTAAGATGCAATTAGTGATTATCTTGAAAAGGACGTAGTCAACTGGAGCAAGTCGTAAGGCTGCAAAAGTAGGGAAAACAGGACCCAATTCATCAAGACCGGCAGGGCGAGGATGACCAAAAAAGTGCTGATAGATGGAGTCGGGGGTAACATCTGCAAACGGGGCCAGTAGAGGATCAGGGAGATCAGGATAGATCGAAGAGAGATTCGGTGATCGTCGACCACCTAAATACTCTGCTAAGATCTCATAAGAAAAGTCAAGATTCATCTTGTCGACTCGAGTAGTGAACTCGAAGCCCCCCTGAGGACCTTGCTGAAGATTATTGTAGAATTCAGAGACTAGGTCGTAATTGATAGTTCTTTCTAAGGAAAGAAGGAAACCCAGATTGTAGAAGATTACAATCTCCATGACGGAGGGGCAGTACTCAGTTAGGAAAGGAACATCAATGGATCGACAGGGTAATAGTTTGAAGGTCCTTGCTTGGAAGGCCTGTTCACAGGCCGCATTTGGGAATCGGGAGCTAGAAGAAGGCTGTGGCCTTCTGGAAGGGGCAGATGAAGAAGGGGTTTCCCCCTTGAACTACCCTCCGCAGCTTCCTTGCCCTTAGAAGACTTTCTAAATAGTTGAATTGATCATACACAGAATGGAATCAATTTGGGCAATGTTGAGACAAATATAGGTCGAATCACAACAATTCACGAGTTGATCAAAGAGTAATCACATGAACCAAATTGATCAAGAAAAGTAAGACCCAATCAGAGAATGTAATCAAGACCCATGAATCAAAAGCACACATTTTAATCAGAGGTGAGACATGGAAAGGTAAGGTCACGGCATATACAAGAGGGTCACGGCACCACACCAAGAACAAACACCAAACCATGATTAGCCTCATAATTTTATGAACTGATTTGCAAGAAAATCGAAGCCAATAACTCACTTTGGTGCCATTGGTGAGGTTCTTGAAGTTGGAAAGGAAAAAGCTTGCGTAGGAGGAGGCCTCGGCGCAAGGCAGAGACGCAGAGAACTTGGTGCAAGTAGAGAATTTGCAGAGAACAAGGGACGCCTGTAGAGACCTTCGCACGAACTTGCACACACGGGAAGAAAGGAGACGCAGGAACACTCTCGCTCAGGATGAAGAGGTGCAAGGGAGAGGTTTCGGCGCTAGGGTTCGGCAAGGAAGGGTTTTTCGCGAAGTTAATCGGCTGGTGGATCGGTCCACCAACCATAATTAAATGTGATTGAACGGATCACCGTTCGATCTGATAGCGTCCAGACCGATCAGGCTATAGCCTGATCGGACTGACCTGGGCCTGATCGGTCGGGTGACCGATCAGGTGCGCTCCTGATCGGTCGGCTGATCGATTAGGACACGAACAGTAGGGTTCGGAGAGAAACCTGCGAGCCCCCTGATCGGTCTGCGGACCGATCACCAGAGGGTGCCAGATCGGTCCGGGGACCGATCCAGGCTGGCTCAGTAAGGTTGATCAGAATTTCATGAAGTCACTGAAGCCCTTCTGATCGGTCTGTGGACCGATCGTTACAGGATGGAGCCAGATCGGTCCGGGGACCGATCAGCCCTACGCCTGATCGGTCGGGTGACCGATCAGGATTCCTGAAACTCCCAGATTCGATCTGAAACATTCAGTTTCAGATTTTCTGAAACTTTCCAACGAGATCTGATGAAGTTTATCGAACTTGGACATGATCTCATGACTAAAATTGATCCCTGAACAAGGATCAAGAGTCCTTATAGGTTCAACAATCACTTTGATCCATCCAAATGGAGTCAAACTCAATCAACAATCATTCAAGCAAATTCAATCAAGTTTTGTTCCAAATTCAAGTTTCCAATCAAGTTGCCTTGATTGAAATGTCCAAGTATGTTCATGGAGCCAAATACACATATGTTATGCATTAGTTTTCCCCATACTTGGTCACCGAAGATTATTATCTCGTCAACTCAATTTCTCAAGGGATGCATTGACATTTTGAGAAATTACGTTGATCCTAACATCTTACCCCATATCTAGCAAACAAAAACGTTTTGTTAAACCTTATAGTTTGTGTGAGATGTCCCCAAAGTTACCCAATTGTTTCCCAACAATTTCGAAATAACCATGAAGGGTTTGAAAGCATTTTGAAATTCATGAAGCGCGACACATTACCAATTCTCGTCTTAGGAAACTAAATTCATTCTCGAGAAGTGGTTTAGTGAAAATGTCAGCTAGGTTTGATTTGGACTCTACATGTGAGAGTACAATATCTCCCCTAGCTACATGATCCCTAATGAAGTGGTGACGCACCTCAATATGTTTGGTCCTAGAATGATGGACTGGATTCTTGGTTAGGTTAATTGTGCTAATGTTATCACATAACACTTGCACACCCTTGTAACTCAATCCATAGTCCTCTAGAGTATGTATCATCCACAACAATTGCGATACGCTCTCTCCCATGGCGATACATTCTGCCTCGGTCGTGGAGAGAGCAACACAGTGTTGCTTCCGACATGACCAACTTACTAAGGACGAACCTAAGAATTGGCAACCCCCACTTGTGCTCTTCCGGTCCAACTTACATCCAGCGTAGTCGGAATCCGTATAGCCAATTAAATCAAATGATTCAGTACGGGGGTACCATAGACCGACTCCTATTGTGCCTTTGAGATATCTTAAATTCTATTAACAGCGATTAAATGAGACTCCTTGGCACATACTTGATACCTAGCGCACATACCCACAGCGAACAGAATATCAGGTCGACTAGCTGTGAGGTATAGCAAACTCCCTATAATGCTTCGATATTGAGTCAAATCAACGGGTTTACCACTCTCATCATTGTCTAATTTTGTGTTTGTAGCCATGGGAGTGGTTACCTCTTTTGAATTACTCATGTTAAATTTTCGAAGCATTTCTTGTGTGTATTTTGATTGGTGCACATGGATACCATCACGAGTTTGCTTGATTTCAAGTCCAAGGAAGAAAGTCAACTCTCCCACTAGACTCATTTCATATTCACTCTCCATGTGTCCAATAAACTCATTTAAATAGCCCCTATTGTTTGAGCCACAAATTATGTCATCGACATATACTTGGGCTACAAAAATATTATCACCATCTCTGCGTAGAAATAGTGTGAGGTCTATTTGGCCTCTAACGAAGCCCTTCTCAATTAGGAACGTCGACAACCGCTCATACCAAGCCCGGGGTGCTTGTTTAAGTCCATATAGTGCCTTCTTGAGCTTGAACACGTGGTTTGGAAATTCGGTACTCTCAAACCCAGGAGGTTGTTCGACGTAGACCTCTTCTCTAATCAAACCATTTAGAAAGGCCGATTTGACATCCATTTGGTATAATTTGAAGCCACGATGTGCTGCAAATGCAAGCATCAATCGAATGGATTCTAATCGTGCCACGGGAGCATAGATCTCATCATAATTAAGACCTTCAACTTGACTATAGCCCTTGGCTACTAAGCGTGCCTTGTTTCTAATTATTTCTCCCTTATGGTTCAATTTGTTCTTGAAGACCCATTTGGTTTCAATGATGGTGGTCTTCTTAGGTCTAGGGACTAAGTCCCAAACTTGACTCCTTTCGAGTTGACCTAGTTCATCTTGCATTGCAATGGTCCAATCGGGATCATTTAATGCTTCATCAATTTTCCTAGGTTCGATTTCGGAAATCAGGGCAACTTCGTTAGCCTCATTCCGGAAGAATGATCTAGTTCTAACCCCATGATGGATGTCTCCAATAATTTGGTCTTGGGGATGACTAGAGGCTAATCTAGTTTGCCTTGGTGTTGGTGGTGCTTCGTGAATAGGATCACTAGACACAAGTTCAGCCTCAGGATCCGGCTGATCAATGGGTTGTCTAGGCTCACCATAATCAGATTCATCACCATCAACAACATTTGGACTTTCATTCAAACTTAGTCTCCTAAGTTCGAATTGGACTTCATCTTCTAGTTGACCATTGACTTTTGGAATTTCTTCAAAGACAACATCAGAAGATTCTTCAACTATTCTAGACTTCTTGTTGTAGACTCGATAGGCTTTGCTAACGAGGGAGTACTCGACCAGTATCCCTTCATTAGCCTTTGCCGTGAACTTTCCAAGATGATCCTTGGTGTTTAGAATGAACACCTTACAACCAAACACCCGGAGGTGTTTAACCGTAGGTGGTTTTCCAAACCAAAGCTCATGGGGAGTCCTACCTAGAAATCTATGGATGAGGACTCGATTTTGCACATAGCAAGCTGTATTTACCGCTTCGGCCCATAAGTAACTCGGGAGTGAGTACTCATTAAACATGCTTTGTGCAGCCTCTTGAAATACACGGTTCTTCCTCTCTACAACACCATTTTATTGTGGTGTTCTAGAAATAGAGAACTCATGTCTATAATCCCTATCTTGACAAAACTCCAAAAACCTTTGATTTTGAAATTCACCTCTATGATCACTTCTAATTGTCTTAATAGTTAATGATTTCTCATTTTCTACCCTTCTACAAAAAGAAATGAAAATATCTAAGGTTTGGTCCTTATATTTTAAAAAGTAAGTCCATGTATATCTAGTGAAATCATCAATGATCACAAAGCAATATCTACTTCCATTCAATGATATGATAGTACTACAATCAAATAGATCCATGTGAAGTAAATCTAATGCAGTAGAAGTACTTACAACGCTTTTACCTTTATGTGCAGATTTTGTTTGCTTACCCATTGATATGCATCACAAAGTTTTATCTTTCTCATACTTGATGCTTGGCAAGCCACAAACCAATCCCTTGTTGGCCAACTTCCGGATGTTCTTCATGTTCACATGTGCTAGCCTCCGGTGCCAAAGGGTGGACTCTTCTTCTTTTGACATGAAACACTTAGCAGAAACATTAGTAGCACTTTTAAATGAAACTTGATAAATATTGTCTACTCTTGTTCCTACTAGTACCGTGTCCAAGGTGTCATGTTGTCTAACTAGACATTGACTTGGTTGGAAGTCAATTGTGTAACCCGTGTCACATAATTGACTCACACTCAGGCGATTAAATTTCATCCCCTTGACTAGAAGGACATTTGAGATTCTAAGACATTCGGATATTTGAATGTCTCCTATTTCTATGACCTTAAGACTACCATTGTTACTAAATGATACATTACCTCTACTTTTCTTGTGAAGTTTGGTAAACAATGATCTATCCCCGGTCATGTGTTTGGAGCATCCACTATCAACGAACCAAGTTGATAGATGCTCCCCCTCAATCATAACCTACACAATTCGAAAAATAGAAGTTTTAGGTACCCAAACCTTGGGACCTAAAGTATCAACTAAACAAGACTTAGGCACCCATGCCTTGACCACTTTCTTTTGAATTTTGGGTGTCCTAGATTGTCTCATGTCAGTCCTAGACATGAGAGACACAAATGAGAGTTCCTTAGGACGGTAACCAATACCGGCCCTATTGTAGACCGCCCTTTGGGCATTTAGGATCATGTCTAGGGTCTTAGAACTAGTTGAGAGCTTCTCAAGAATATTCTTGAGTTTCTCAACTTCACTCTTCAAAGATTTGTTCTCTTCTACTAACAAGTTATCATGCAAACCATCTACTTCCTCAACCTTAGAGGATTTCAAGTTTTCAACTTCAAGTTTCAAAGACTTAATCTCATCCTCTAGCAATTCAACATGCAAATCATCAATGTTATCATCCCTAGATAATTTCAATTGATCAATTTCTAATTGTAATGTTTTAACCTTATTCTTTAACTTTTTAAGCATACTAGTTAAACATGCAATTGCTCTATAACATTTTTCAAGCTCGGAAGAAGTTACCTCTTTATCATCCGAGGATGATGAAGCCGCGTTTGAGGAACTTGAAGATTCATCACTGCTCTCCTCTCCAAGAGCCATAAGTGCCACATGCCTTGTGCTCTTCTCCTCCTTCTCTTCATCGAATGAGCTAGAGGATGACTCATCCCAAGTGGCCTTCAAGGCCTTCTTCTTCTTCTTGGATTTTTCTTCTTTCCTTTTGGATTTCTCCTCCTTCTTCTTAAGTTTTGGACATTCATTCTTGAAGTGCCCTTTCCTACCACACTCAAAACAAGATGCATTAGTCTTATCAAGTTTAGCTTCACTAGAGTTACCTCTACTCTTGAAGCGTCGACCCCTTCTCATCATCCTTCTCACAAAGTTCGCCATTTCGGAGGATGAGGAGCCGCTGCCATCTTCTTCAGAATCGGACTCGGATTCGGAAGAGGATGAAGACGAAGAGACCTCCTTCTCCTTCTTCTTCTCCTTCTTCTTCTTGTTGGATCGGTCCCCTACAACTAAATAAATCCCCTTCTCCTTGGGGCCTTTGTTAGCCATTTCATGCAATTCCATCTCACAAAATAAGTCATCTAACTTTACAATAGATAGATCCTTGGAAACGTTGTAGGCATCCACCATGGATGACCACAAAACATTTTTTGGAAAGGCTTTCAAGACATACCTCACAAGGTCGCGATTCTCGACCTTTTCATCAATCGAATGAAGCCCATTGAGGACTTCCTTGAACCGACTATGAAGCTCACTTACCGATTCATTTTCCTTCATGGAGAGATTTTGGAGTTGATTGAGGAACAAATCCCTCTTTGCGATCCTTGAGTCTCGAGTGCCCTCGTGAAGCTCAATGAGTTTGTTCCACAAGTCCTTTGCACTTGTGAAAGGACCAACCTTGATGAGTTGGTCTTTGTTCATGCCACATTGTAGAGTGACAACCGCCTTCGCGTCGGCTTCACTCTTTCGAGTTTGTTCAGCAATCCACCTCCACGATTCGAGTTCTTTGCCTTCATCATCCTTAGGAGGGGTGAAGCCCTCCTTCACTGCGAACCAAGTGTGGATATCCATCTTCAAATAATATTCCATCTTTGATCTCCAATATTGAAAGTCAGCGCCATCAAAGAATGGAGGTCGGGTGGTGGAGAAGCCTTCTCTCAAAGCCATCTTGTTGATAACTCTCGGATGTTAAGCCGTAAACAGAGCCCCAAGCTCTGATACCACTTGTTGGAAACCGGATGGCTAGAGAGGGGGGGGGGGTGAATATGGTCCTTAGGCACTTATCAAGATTTCTGCACTCAACTTAACAGTAGCACAGCGGAAGAAGCAAAGGAAAACAAAACAGTGCAGAAAACAAAAATAGAAATGAAAGCAAACAAACACAACTATCAAGAACGCTAACACGGAGGGTTTACAAGGTTCGGGGATAACTTGCCCCTACTCCTTGGCGTGCCCTTAAGGTGGGCGATCCCTTGATCGTCGGCAGATCAAGCCCCGGTGTTCACCGGATATGAAGCAACCTCCTTCTCGGTGGAGAAACCTCTCCACAGCGTTTCAAACAAGATATAGATTTAAGCTTAATGAAACACCAAGAAAACACTTACTCAGCACTCAGCAAGGACAAGAACACAGCAAGCTTATCTTGAGCTCCACCCAGCGACGATCTCACGTAAGGACTCCCTCCTTCGTGTCTTCTCACTGTTGGACTCCAAGCTCCTTGTTCCTTCCTCCCAGCGATCGCGTAAGAGTCTCCTCAGATCTCAATGACTTGCTCAAGGAATCAACAGCACACGCACACAGCAAGTCAAGTGTGGAGAACACAAAAATCGCAGCAAGAACTTCAGCAAGCTCGAACACTTAGAACTGTTGAATACTTCTTGCTTCAGCCGAAGTCTTCTTCTCGCTTTTGTTTCTCCACCAAGCATCAGATGACACCATCCCTGCAGCTCCCAGCTGCTCATCTGCCAACGCCAGCTACCACTGAGCTATCCCTGGACTCCCTAAGCTTCCCTCAGCCAAGCTCCAGTCTCAGCTCCAGTCTGCAGCTCGGCCGTTGCAACCTGAGATGGAAAAACGGACAAACCTGCTCCAAGGAAAGCCTCCATTGACTTCTCCTTGAGTGTTTGAATCCTCCCCTGTCACCTGCAGCTTAATCAGATTGTTAGAGCAGTATATCACACAGTAAATCAAATATTAGAAGTAAACAGCAGAGAATCGGATATGGTCAGGTGCGATCAGAGCATCTGATAGTGCAATTTGAATTAAAGTGATCGGTCACCGGACCGATCAGAGAGCCACCTGATCGGTCACCAGACCGATCAGGCTGGGTCCAGACCGATCAGGCTCCGTCCTGATCGATCCCCAACGCTCAATCAGAAATCGCGATTTCTTTGAGATTCTCCTGGACCGATCACCAGACCGATCCCAGGTTGTGGATCGATCATCGGACCGATCCACCTCTAATTTAGGCGATTTCTGAGTTTCGCAGTCCAAACCTCCTGATCGGTCACCTGACCGATCAGAGTGTCTCCTGATCGGTCACCAGACCGATCAGAACATGACCAGACCGATCAGGCACCGTCCTGATCGATCTTAGTGAGAAACCCGCGAAGCTGGATCGTTCTCCAGAACGATCTGCACAGTGATCCTGATCGGTCACCAGACCGATCAGGAGCAGTTCAGCAAGGGAACTCAACCTCACTGTTCGCTCCCTGATCGGTCACCAGACCGATCAGGAGCCAGTCAGTGGGTGAAACGCATACTCCCTGATCGGTCACCAGACCGATCAGTCATCGCTGGATCGGTCACCAGACCGATCCACGAAGGAGCACCGTGCCAACTCCCTGATCGGTCACCAAACCGATCCAGGGGCTCCAACCCAGCCCTCCAAGCTAGGGTTTCATCCACCTTAGCCCTCCAAGCTAAGGATTTCTCACCTAATCCTCCAAGTTGGGAATTTGCACCTAACCCTCCAAGTTAGGACTTTTCACCTAGCCCTCCAAGCTAGGACTTTTCACCCAACTCTTCTGGATTAGGACTTTCCAAACCTAGCCCTCCAAGCTAAGACCTGACCCTCAAAGCCAGGACTTTTTCACCTAATTCTCCAAGATGAGAATTTGCACCTAACCCTCCAAGTTAGGACTTTTCACCTAGCCCTCCAAGCTAGGACTTTTCACCCACCTCTTCCGAATTAGGACTTTTCACACACCTAGCCCTCCAAGCTAGGATTTTCAACACCTAACCCTCCACGTTAGGATTTTCCAACACCTAGCCCTCCAAGCTAGGATTTTCCATACCATGTCTGATCCCCGATCCGGGCTTAATCATAATCATCATAATCATAATCAACCTAAACTAAAATCGATGTCAACACCAAAACAACAATTAAGGCCAGACTGCATCAACACATGTTACCATTCTTGTATATTAAGGCATGGTTAGGAATTCTCCCATATCATTGGATCATGTTACTATTCCTATATATGTAGGTACGGTTAGTAATTCTCTTATGTGTAGGACCGGTGCTGTCGATAGAGGGGGGGGGGTGAATATCGACCGTGAAATCTTTCTCGTGAATCCTTCGTAAAACTTTCGATCTACTCAGAGCGTTAGTGCAGCGGAAAATAAACAGAAAGCCTAAAGCAATACAAAGAACACAGCGGGATTTTTACTTGGTTCCCGACCCCCAGGGTCAGTACATCCAAGGCCTATGCACGGGAACGCCTGTCCACTATTGGTCTCCTTCTCGGACTTTCCAGAGGCGGAGAAACCCGACTTACAGTGCAAGATTACAATCAAAAGGATAAATTAATTGAATGCGTAATAGTAAAATCAAACCGAACAAACAAAATCTGAAACTCGGCCGATCTAGACCTCCGAAGTGTCGCGCACTTCCTCCTGGAGCCTCCCGGTCGTAGAGCCTCGTCTTTAGCGTGTTGTCGTCGGTCAGAAAGATCAGAATGGTACTTGGCAGTTGTTCTTCAAGCAGAGGGGTCGAAGCCCCTTATATAGCACTCCTGGGGGCGCCCTGGACGTCGGGGGCGCCCTAATAACTCGGTCAAACCTTATCCTTGCGCCTACCTCGCGCAAGTGATAAAATCTTTAACCAGGGTGCCCCGGACCTCCCAGGCGCCCTCTTGAGCACTTATCTGCATTTCGAACCTGAAACAACAAATATAGGTTTCAACCTGGGCGCCCCGGACCTTCCGGGCGCCCCCCTTGACACCTATTCTGTTTACTTCACGAAAACTACATTTTCCTCTTTACTCCAGGTGCCCCCATCATTCCGGGCGCCCCTAATCATGGTTTAAACCTAAGATTGGGTTTTAAGCCTTGCTCTGGTCGCCCCCAACAATGGGGGCGCCCCCATCAGCCTTTTTCCAGCAACCTTCCTGCTTTGTCTACGGTTCTTGATACCTGCAAGATACATAAACACAAAGCATATATATATATATACAATATTAGGCTTAAGGATTTGGTTCAGACTTCGGATTTCCACGAAACCCTAGGTTGAACCTGTAAAATACGGCAATTCGAAAATCTGGACCAGAAAATTTTTCAGGATTTTTTTTCCAGATTGAGTCTAGGGTTTCCGGCCCTACGAGAGGAGCTCCAAAGGGGCTTTATTGTAAAAGCTTAAAACTTATCATGTGTTTCGGGTAAACTTTTAACTTATGAAAGGATAAATAATCTAAACTTGGGGGTGTAATATGGAATACAATAATTTGGAGGGTTAAAGCGGCTAAAAACCTTACTCTAATGTTAAGGTTTGAATTTGGGAGAATGGAGGGGCTTTTCTGCAAAAACCCCTCTCCCTTTTATTATAACTTCTTCCTTTTCTCCCCAAGCCCTAGCCGCTGGCCAAGCGCCGCCTCCTTCCTTTCGTTTTCCTTCTTCCTCCCCTCGTGAAGCCCACAGCCAGCGCCGACCCGACGCCTTTCCTCCGTTTCTTCTCCCCATCCGCGCGACCTCAGCGTAAGGGAAGCCCTTCCTCCTCATCCCTTCTTCGCGAACCCTAGCTGCTGCGCCGACTTTCCAATCGCCGCAGCCAAGCAACCGAACAATCGATCTCTTCCCCTAGCCTCGAACAGGTGAGTTGTTAGACCTAGGATTTCTAGGTTGTGTTGACTCCAATTGAAGGTCGAATGTTGATTTGCCGTAGCTACTCTAGCAGGGATTGGCTTGCAACCCATATGATCAGATTTTGATCGAAGCAAAGGAGTTGATATTAACTAATTTTCCAGATTGAAGCAGGGAGTTTGGTGTGTCGTTTCAGGTGAGTTCTTCGTTAAGTTCTTAGTGATGGTTCAGATTTTTATTCTCCTTCAGTTTTGGGAATGGATTTCACTACGAGTGCTCACTCATGATTTTGCTGAGGATTTTCTTGCCGTGAGCTCCATCTATTAAGGAATTGTGGATGTTGATTTTAGATGTATGTTCTGATTTGAATCACTGTCGTGAGCTCCTCAAGAATTGCACTTATTCACCTTATGTTGGCACCATATTTATGCTGATTTGGGAATTTGGTTTATCGTGAACTTTGTGATTGGGTTTCCAGGGATAGAGTATATTTTGTTCTAGATCTCCTTGTGGATTTTTATAGATCTAATGTGGTTTTAATGTTGTGAATTATGATTATGAAATTATGGATTGATCTGTTAAAAGATTGGGAAACAAACATGCTAGGTTTTATATTATTTAACTTGATTCATATGAAATGGAGATGGATCTACGTAGCACTGTTAATGGTGGAAGTTGTTGTGAGCTACCGTGAGATACCAACGTAAGGGAGGTGATTTAAGCATTCCTTTGAGGAGGGTTTGGTGAATATTAATTGGTTCAGTATATGCTGTGAGCTAGGTGGAGTTGGTTTTTGGCTTGTTATTATGTGGTCTCTTGAGCTCCCTTTGTAGAAGGAACATGTTGTTCTGGATAGCCTGAAGAGTGAATGGATATAGATCTCTTTAGTTCTTATGATAATTTGTTGTGTGATATTTGGTGGATTAGGGTAGATGAGTAATTAGAAACCCTTTCCATGTAATTAGATGTAATTAGATGAAAGGGGATAATTAGGAACCTTTCATTTAATTAGAGGTAATTAAATGGAAACGGACGGATTAGGTTAACCCTAGAATGGATTAGGGAGTAATTAGCTAGTTACAAATTTCTGTAGTGGCTAATTAAATCTGTCCTTGATACAGGGACTTGATTGATTATTGTTGCTGATTATTGGCGGGTGGTTCTATCTCATTTGATACGGACTTCTACTCTTGGAGGCGGGTACCCTTTGACTATCTCTTTTGATATTGTCATGTGATTATGCATAGACTGTTATAGATAGCAGTAAGATTATACGCTATTCCTGTTTATTATACCTGTTCTGGATACTTGTTGTCTATCCCTGAGTTATTATACTTGTTCTGGATACATGTGGTTTACCCTTGAGTTAGTATGTTGTAGTTCCATACAGTCTCAGGTATTGTTATAACTATATGTATGCTTAGAGATCGTGTTGTATCTCCTGCCTTTGACCTTGAGGGAATTGTAGTTTCCAGTCAGTATACCTTGTAGGTTCCCTGTATTTCCTGTATAGGATTTCAGATTGAGACTTAGTATACTGAGGACTTGGGGAGGGAGGTATGTGTATCTATCATACACCATCCTTGCATTGTTGCATGCCGGCGATCAGCGACTCCCTTGTGGTTGAGCCTAATCATCTTCCGGCACATGATATGCGCACACGGCCACTCATGGGTTAGTGGATACCGTAGATGTGTGCATTTGCTCTGTATTGCTCCGCTCGTCCGCTCAGGGGTAGTGGTTGCGGAGCGTGGTAGCAAGCAGGGATCCCTTCTCTACCCATCGACCAGAGAAGATGAGAGAGATATCTCCCCCATATATACATGGGGCGGAGCGATAGCTCCACCAGCATCCTGTCCACTCGGTCACTCAGGAGCAGTGATGGCAGAGTACTGACAGTGTCACAGCTCTACCCACTCGGCCGACACAGTATCGCCTGTCTCGGTGGCTTGACTGGAGTTAGGGGGTGACCATGGCATTGCACCATGTGCATATTCTGCATCGTGCATTGTTTGCTGCACTTATTTGCTGCACTTGTTTGACATTGCATATTCTGGAGACTTGTTACCTGTGCTTATATGTCTATTGGTATTCCACTGGTATTTCTTACCCTCTGTACAGGTTAGATGGATTCAGGTATGTATCTACCTAGTAATTTCAGTTCCAGTCTTTCTCTACTGTTGATATGAGACTGTATTAGCTGAACCCTTATTGTTGGTATAACTTTCTATGCATATCTGTTGGGTATTCGCTGAGCTATGGACTCACCCCATTGCCATACATTTTATTTCAGGTTGATGCCTGCCAGGAGATCCCTAGCAGCCAGTCCCCAGCTCCCGAGGAGCTCTGCTTGGATTTATTTTACGTTGTTTTTGCTTATGGACCCTGTGTATATACTTTGCTTCCGTTGCCCTGTTTTGAACATGTATTCATGTTTTTATTCGATGGTGTTGTACTTTTGAGTCCTATGTTGGACTTCGCTTGGTTTTGGTTTTATTCCTGCCCCCTGGCAGCTCAGGTGAGTTCGTATTTTGGTTTTACGATAGTTATAGTCATATACCTGCTATTCTGCATGGATTTGAGGCCTGAGGCCATTTAACTGCGTGGTTGTGATATATTTGTCTGTGTGGTTGTGTAAATTGTCCGCCGGACAGGGGAGGTGCTGTCTGATTTTATATTGGAACAGCGGCTCCTGGGTCTCGGGGCGTGACAATTTATTTTGGTATCAGAGCTCAGGTTGTCAGATACCTTGAGGACTTGTTGATTATGGGTGTCTGTCCGATACCAATTTATTTTGGTATCAGAGCGTAGGTTTCGATGCCTACGTGTTTTCGGATTTTTCGGTGTTTATCTGATACCAATTTATTTTGGTATCAGAGCTCAGGTTGTCGGATACCTTGAGTGCTTTTGGATTTACGATGTTTATCTGATACCAATTTATTTTATAGCTCAATTGGTATCAGGATTCATAAACTCTAGTACTTATCCTGGAGGTCTAGAGTTCGAATCCTGAGGAAGGCAAAAACCCACTGCCAGGGGTGGGAAGACCGTAGGGTCGCCGGCCTAGAGGGTTGCCTGCGGGGACCATAGAGGCTGGGCCGCTACATAAAAAGGCGCCTTTTTATTGTAACGACCCGGCCCCTCGGCCCCTTGGGCGGCCCAACAGGCGGCCCACTTGGCGGCCCAACTGGCGGTCCCTTGGGCGGCCCAACAGGCGGCCCACATGGCGACCCCTTATGTCGTCAACCGACGACCATTGGCCGTGCCGTTACTCACAAGTACTTTCCACCCCTGGCCAGTGGATTTTTGCCTTCCTCAGGATTCGAACTCTAGACCTCCAGGATAAGTACTAGAGTTTATGAATCCTGATACCAATTGAGCTGTAGCTCAATTGGTATCAGGATTCATAAACTCTAGTACTTATCCTGGAGGTCTAGAGTTCGAATCCTGAGGAAGGCAAAAATCCACTGGCCAGGGGTGGAAAGTACTTGTGAGTAACGGCACGGCCAATGGTCGTCGGTTGACGACATAAGGGGTCGCCATGTGGGCCGCCTGTTGGGCCGCCCAAGGGACCGCCAGTTGGGCCGCCAAGTGGGCCGCCTGTTGGGCCGCCCAAGGGGCCGAGGGGCCGGGTCGTTACAGAACCGGCACAAGTTCCCATCCCCGAGAACTTGCCCTTCACCTACTCCTTTCAGGAGACGGTTGCCACCTAGTCCATCGGGTGGACTTTTGCTTAGCTTCCGATACCTCCGGACCTCGAGACGCCCAAACCCTGACCCGTCTCTACTCCTGTCCTTAGTCATCGCTCAGCTAAGTTGCTCAGTCCATTGGACCAAGACTTCATTACCTAGCAGTCCTTCGCCAGGTGCCTAGCAGTCCTTCGCTAGGTCTTCATTCCCTAGCAGTCCTTCGCCAGGGGCCTAGCAGTCCTTCGCTAGGTCTTCTATTCCTAGCAGCCCTTCGCTAGGTGCCTAGCAGCCCTTTGCTAGGTCTTCTATGCCTAGCAGCCCTTCGCTAGGTGCCTAGCAGCCCTTCGCTAGGTGCCTAGCAGCCCTTCGCTAGGTCTTAAGGTTTCGATACCTAGCAGCCCTTCGCTAGGTGCCCAGCAGCCCTTCGCCAGGTCTTAGGGTTTCGATACCTAGCAGCCATTCGCTAGGTGCCTAGCAGCCCTTTGCTAGGTCTTAGGGTTTCGATACCTAGCAGCCCTTCGCTAGGTGCCTAGCGGCCCTTCGCTGGGACTTAGGGTTTCGATGCCTAGATTAACTAGGACTTTTCTTCAGGTTAGTTTACTTCTCCTTTGCTCCCCTTTGTCTGTTCATTGTATCACTGACTTAAGTGTATTGTCAAACATTAAAACACTTAAAGGAGAACATCATTGATGCAACTTGCACCAACAATCTCCCCCTTTTTGATGTTTGACAATAACTTAAGTTAGATTGGTTTGAAGGGGCTAACTTACTGTCCTTGGGATAAAAAATGATATAGGTTTTGAATCTACATTTTTGATCTTTGGGGAAAAATTTTTCTAACTTAAGCACACCTCTCCCCCTTTGTCATACATCAAAAAAAACAAAAGAAAATACTTACACCAACATTGAAAACCTTTGGTTCTTTTTGAAAATACTTAGTGCAAAATTTTTGAAAGCATTGTATTTTGAATGATATATTGCAATTGTTAAAAAAAATGCATAATTTTGAAAAAGACGCTTTGAAAAGTACTAGTACTTTGAAAAATTATGTAATTTTTGAAAAATATAAGTACTTTTGAAAGATGTATTGAATTTTTGAATAATTAAGTACTTTTGGAAAATGCATAACTTTTGAAAGAATGCTATTTTGGAAAATATAAATATTATGCATATTTTGAAAGTACTAACTATTTTTGACAAAGATGAGACTTTGAGAAATATAGGTAATTTTTGAAACATCTTATTTTACTTGACTAGAATTCTTTTCCAGTCTAACACAATCCTAGGAAACCATGTTAACTACAAGGATATTTTCCTTAGTGTCCTGGAAAATTTTCAAACTCAAGTAAATATTAACAGAATTTTAAAAAAATGATAGTACTTTTGAAAATATGTGCTAGTGCAATTTAAAAAATGTGTGAACTTTTGAAGACTCAATATTTTACTTGACTTGGTTTATTTTCCAGTCTGACACCATCCTGGGAAACCTTGTTGACCACAAGGACATTTCCTAAGTGTCTTGGAAATTCTCCAACCCAAGTAAACATTATTTCAAAAATAATTTCATAAGTCACACAAATTCTGACAAATAGTATTTTGAAAGACTTAGATTTTTAGCAAGATTTTGAGGATATGAAAACATGTTATTAAATAATTCTTTTAATTTGACCTCCCCCTAAACTTGACCCAGTCCTGGGAAGCTTGTTGACCACAAGTACTCTTCCTCTGAGTATTAATGTTTGATTCAGATCAAACGAATAGTCTAATAATTTTCAAAAATGAATGATAAAAAAAACTTTCTGAGATTCTTCTTTTGACTCAGACTCCCCCTAAATTTGACACATCTAGGAGTTCATGAAGATCATGAAGTGAACCTTTCCTCTGTGTCTTTAGGGTTTATGAAAGTCAAAGAGACAGATAAATTTTTGAACATATAATTTTTACAACATAAACCTTTTTCCAAAAAATAAAAGTGATAATGATTTAAAGCTCAGTTTTCGAAAAGTATTTTCAAATAATAGTAATGTTTAAAGTGCAGTTTTCGAAAACCAAAAAAAATGGAAAGCACTCCCCTTGTACCCGATACCGTTTGACTCTATCTAAGTGCCTTAAGAAACTTTAGTGTTGTCCTAAGAGGCTTGTGTCTAATTGCGTGAGTCAAACAATTTTTGAAAAGATATATTTTTGAAAACATATAATATGTATATTCAATCAGACAAGTATGAATTCCATAAAAACATTATTATGTTGAAGCACTATTTTGAAAATATATTTTTAGGAAAATATTCTAACAATTTTGA
This sequence comes from Boesenbergia rotunda, assembly GCA_024364735.1. Taxonomy (NCBI): domain Eukaryota; kingdom Viridiplantae; phylum Streptophyta; class Magnoliopsida; order Zingiberales; family Zingiberaceae; genus Boesenbergia; species Boesenbergia rotunda. The sequence goes on along the minus strand of JAGFNQ010000325.1, from coordinate 235,833 downwards.
AAGACAATTTTGAAAAATATTTTTCAATTCATTAGTCCTTAACATCTCACCCATTTTAGATGTATCAATTCAATAAGCATGGTTGCCTTATAGGTGTATTGTGAGATGCTTGAATCATTTTTATTATTAATTCTATGATTTAATTGAAGCTTGTATTAGATTTGAATTTGACAAGAAGTAACTTGAATTTGAATTTCAAAAATTGGCTTCCAGGTCTTGGCGAGGCACTAGGCCTTCTTTGGCCGTAGCCTTATTGGATCATCAACTCTTTCCTTGACAAAGCCTTTTAATGAAATTTCATTTTGAAAAATACTTTTTGAAAAATTCTAGTCTAACTAGTTTGGATCTTAGATCGGTAGCTTCGGCTAGTTTCACCAGTCTAAAGAGACCAAGTAGAGAATACTTGACCTTATTAGAATTGGCTTCCCTAACTTACTATCATCTCACCGCCACCCAATACTAGGTTGATCAAGCTTCAATTATTCTTTTTCCTATAGCCGTTCTAATATATGCATAAAATTTAAATATGAATGACATGTCATATATTTAAAAGAAGTAGCAAATGCATGGCATGACAATTATGCATGAGTCAAACAAGTCCAGTCATTTTATTTAAGTTTCTAATGATGTATCAAATTCCCGATTTGATACATGTTGTGTGAACCCACGAATATGTCAACCCACTTTGACATATTTAATGTTATTAATTTTAATTTTTATAGTTTTGGGTAAAATTTTATTTTAGTCTGAGTTTAGGTTATTTAAGATTTTAGTTGGATTCAGGTTAATTAAGAATTAATTGATGTTGAATTAGTTAGAATTTTTGAAAATTTAAGTTTGAATGAATTAGGATTTAAATTGAATTTAATTAGAATTTTAATTTAATTTAATATAATTTTAATTTAATTTGAATTTAATTTGAGTTTAATTTAATTTAAATTTAATTTATTTTGAATTTAATTTAATTTGAATTTAATTTTAATTTGAATTAATTTAACTTGAATTTAATTTAATTTGAATTTAATTTGAATTTGAATTTAATTTGAATTTGAATTTAATTTAACTTGAATTTAATTTAATTTGAATTTAATTTAATTTAATTTGAATTTAATTTAATTTGAATTTAATTTAATTTAATTTAATTTTTAATTTAATTTGAATTAATTTAATTTTAATTTGATTTAATTTAATTTGAATTTAATTTAATTTTAATTTAATTTAATTTGAATTTAATTTAATTTGAGTTTAATTTAATTTGAATTTAATTTAATTTAATTTTAATTTAATTTAATTTAATTTTTAATTTAATTTGAATTAATATAATTTTAATTTGATTTAATTTAATTTTAATTTAATTTAATTTAATTTAATTTAATTTAATTTAATTTAATTTAATTTTATTTTATTTAATTTTAATTTTAATTTTTAATTTAATTTGAATTAATTTAATTTTAATATGATTTAATTTAATTTAATTTTAATTTAATTTAATTTATTTTAATTTAATTTAATTTTAATTTAATTTTAATTTTTAATTTAATTTGAATTTAATTTAATTTAATTTTAATTTAATTTAATTTTAATTTTTAATTTAATTTAAATTTAATTTAATTTTAATTTGATTTAATTTAATTTGAATTTAATTTAATTTTAATTTGAGTTTAATTCGAACTTAATTAAGATTTAATTCGAATTTAATTAAGATTTAGTTCGTACTTAATTAAGATTTAATTCGAACTTAATTAAGATTTAATTCGAATTTAACTAAGATTTAATTCGAATTTAATTATGATTTAATTAATTTGAATTTTAATAATTAAGATTTAATTAATTTGAATTTTTAAGGTTATAATGATTAATTAATAATTGTGGGTTTAAATTCATCATTTCCATTATTTCAAAAATTTCTTCTTCATCTTTATCTTTCTTTTCAAGTTTTTCTAATAATTTTGATTTATTTGAATTTTTGTAATTTTTATTTATTATGGCCTTGATCTTAGATAGTTTCATATCTTCAACATAGGTGGAGTAATTTGGTCCACTGGTTAATTTTTCAGGTTTATCTTAGAGAATAATTAAATTATTATCTAAAGAAATATCATCTCCACTGTCTTCAGAATTATCCTTAGAATTATCTTTAGAATTATCTTTATTATTTTCAATTTTAAATTCATAACTATCTAAAGGATTTTCAAATCTGGGTTCAGGTTTGTACAAAGGGTTTTCAAATTTGAATTCGGAGTTATCCTTAGGATTTTCTAATTTGAATTCGGTTTAATCCTTAGGATTTAATTTATCTGAATTAATGTTATCAAAGTTAACATTATCCGAATTATGATAATTTAATTTAGAAATTTCTGAATTGATGTTCTGAATTAAATAGTTAATTTCAGATATTTTAGTCATATTTGTATTTTCTAATTTGACATGCAAAGAATTAATTTTACTATGCAGTAAGTCTAATTTATCAGAAAAATTAACTACATTATCACAAGGCAGTGCAGGAACTTGTAAAATTTTTGGAACATAAATCTTACGTACCTTCGTCGGACACTTGTTTTTGTAATGTCCGTACTTCTTGCATTTGAAGCATCGTACGTGACTTTTGTCCCTCCGACTTCCTGGCGCTGGTGCCTCCTTCACCACCGGTGATGAAGATCGAGTCTTACGAGTAGGACACTGATTTTTGTAGTGCCCTCTCTCCCTGCACTTAAAACATATAACATGGAATTTAAAAATGGACATTTTAAAACTAAAAGTACCTGATTCACCCCTGAGCTCCCCCTCAACTCCTGGCGTCGTTGCTCCGTCAGCGGTTAGTCCGGTGAAGAGCGGCTCGGCTCTGATACCAATTGTAGGACCGGTGCTGTCGATAGAGGGGGGGGTGAATATCGACCGTGAAATCTTTCTCGTGAAACCTTCATAAAACTTTCGATCTACTCAGAGCGTTAGTGCAGCGGAAAATAAACAGAAAGACTAAAGCAATACAAAGGACAGCGGGATTTTTACTTGGTTCCCGACCCCCCAGGGTCAGCACATCCAAGGCCTATGCACGGGAACGCCCGTCCACTATTGGTCTCCTTCTCGGACTTTCCGGAGGCGGAGAAACCCGACTTATAGTGCAAGATTACAATCAGAAGGATAAATTAATTGAATGAGTAATAGTAAAATCAAACCGAACAAACAAGATCTGAAACTCGGCCGATCTGGACCTCCGAAGTGTCGCACACTTCCTCCTGGAGCCTCCCGGTCGTAGAGCCTCGTCTTTAGCGCGTTGTCGTCGGTCAGAAAGATCAGAATGGTACTTGGCAGTTGTTCTTCAAGCAGAGGGGTCGAAGCCCCTTATATAGCACTCCTGGGGGCGCCCTGGACGTGGGGGCGCCCCTAATAACTCGGTCAAACCTTATCCTTGCGCCTACCTCGCCGTAGGTGATAAAATCTTTGACCAGGGCACCCCGGACCTCCTGGGCACCCTCTTGAGCGCTTATCTGCATTTCGAACCTGAAACAGCAAATATAGGTTTCAACCCGGGCGCCCCGGACCTTCCGGGCGCCCCCCTTGACACCTATTCTGCTTACTTCACGAAAACTGCATTTTCCTCTTTACTCTGGGCGCCCCCATCATTCCGAGCGCCCCCAATCATGGTTAAAACCCAAGACTGGGTTTTAAGCCTTGCTCTGGGCGCCCCCAACAGTGGGGGCGCCCCCATCAGCCTTTTTCCAGCAACCTTCCTGCTTTGTCTCCGGTTCTTGATATCTGCAAGATACACAAACACAAAGCATAGTAAAGGATTGATACATTCTATTTTTTTAGGGGCTTTGACCATGGACCACTTGTACTTTGTTGTTGACTTGGAAAGTACATGTTGATGAGTGATTTGAGCTAATATGGAAAAGTCTGGAGTTAGTCGCTGGATATTTATAGGTGACTGATTTTACTTGGTCTGAATAACCAAGCAGGTATCTACGGACTTATGATTTGCGTGGAGGCAAATCACTTACATGTTTAGGTCACCTCTGGTTAGATAATATCGAGGACGACCTATGGGAAAATAAAAGAGTTGCTTCCTGAGTATGTTGAGATACCCCTGAGAGATTGCATGTCTCTATCTCCTTGTTATGAAGTAGGACCTCAGAGGATTTTGACCATGGAGTGGTGGATTTGGACTGTACTGGATACGAGTCGACGGTCGGTGTGACTCGCTAGTTGCTATGCTAGTCTATGAGGGATTTTGACTCATAGATTGGGTGTATGTGGTTGGATAATCTCAATGGTGCATCGGGATGTACGACTCGCTAGGGTGCGGAGGATGTGGAGTTAGCTGTATCCTCATCTTCCGGTGAGATATTGGACATTAATCAGGAGGTCAAAGATGTCCACTGGTTTTTGGTTATTATACCCCTATCGTGGACCTATTAGGTCACGGGATGATAAGGTTGATATCACTATGGACTTTCTCGCTGGTGTTGAGAGGTGGATTGTGATTGATGAATCTCTATGATATGTTGTATTTTGAGGATTCTATTAGTGGACATGGACCCACCGAATTGTAGCTTTTTGATGGATCATTGGGTGGATAAATAATCCTTTGGTGGTTGATTGTTTAGGAAGTCTGTTATTGATAGCAGCATATGGTATGACATATTGGAACGATCTTTAAATTATATGTTATCTTTGTCTATTGAAGGATATGTATACATATATATGATTTGTGATGTTTGGGAGGATGTTATTTACTTGGGGATACTCGGGTGCTATATCTGGATTTGACATTTTATATTTAAGCATCGGAGTATAGACTTGGTGCCAGTGATCTTAGGATTGAGTGTCCTGGATAGTTGTGATGACTGAATGGTTGTTCGGTTGTATCTGGTTAGTGGATGATAACATCTGGATTAATATCTCTAGTTGTTCCGTAGCGATGTAACCTTAGGGTATCAAAAGGAGTGGCTACTCATGATTTGTACGGACAAGTTTAGTTGCTAATGTTTACCGTATGAGGAATAACGAAATTTGGGGACCAAATTTTTATTAGTGGGGGAGAATGTAAAATACGGCAAGTAATTTTAAAATTTAAAATTTTAAATAACCTTGTAAAATATGACGGAAAATTTTCAGAAATTTTTCTGAACCCTTGGTTGAATTTACGAGGATAAATCGGATAAATAAAAGAATATAATTAGGTTATTCGATTTATTGGAGGAGAAGCTTCATATATATATATATATATGATTAAAATCTGACCTAGGTTTTAATCGGTCAAAACCATCTCTTATTCCCCCTCTTCCGCGTGCCCTAGCACAGCCGCAAACGCCGACCCGACACTGCCTTTTTCCTCCCCTTCGCGTCTCCTCCCATCGCGTGACCTAGCCGCCAGAGCAGCCCACGCCACTCCTCTCCTCTCGATCTCTCTTCACGAATCGCAACCGGTCTCCTTGTGCAGCATCGACGCCATATTTCCTCTCCATCGCCGAGCGTTGGCCGAGCTATTCCTTGCCTAGCGGGAATTTGAGCCGAGGATCAAGGAGCAACACCGACCACCTCGGGTAAGAGTTAGATGTGTTTAGATTTTGGAAGGCTTACATGGTTATTGATCGCCTTTCGTTTCCCTTGTTGGTTTCGAATTGATGATGGGTTTCGGTTGAGGATTGGATGATGCTACGGTGGGTATCTGAATTTGAGTTGGTTTCGAATATTGCTTGGGTTTGGATGTTTTGAATCTGTTCTAAACTGGTTTCTATCATATGTTCTCCTTTGTTAAGGATTTGGATCTGAGGTGGAAGGGTTTGATACTGTGCTGTGAGCTTCTTGGAGGTGGCTGGAGGTTTGGTCTTGCTCCGTTGGTCGTACGCTTCAAGGTGGAGATTTGTCATGGTTTGTTTGGAGATTAAAGTATGGATTGAGCTTTACGGTATGTTTAGAGTTTGTCAAATGTACTGTTAAATGTGTTGGTGGAATTGTCGTGTGTGCATCTATGTGAAGTAGTTGGATTAGTAATCAGTTTGGTGTCTTGGTTCATTTATGAGGATCGATTGGGCTAAAGTTTAGTTGTCTTATTAGTAATGTCTACAAGGTTGGATTTCTGAGGATTGTCTAATTGTGGTATTATTCACCGGGATTTGATCAGATCTATTTTAGTATTCTACTTGGATAATTGTCGGTTGGTTTGTGAATTTTGTTTAAGATCGAATGGTGTTTGTGGACGATTGGTTGAGTTTAGGGCAATTTGGCCCGTGGCTACCCTAGTAAAGGAATGGTTTTGGTTAATGTTGTGAGGATAAGGATCTGGGATTAACTCGGAGGTTGATCCCTAACCAAGGCTAATTCTAATTAAATTAGCGTTAGCCTAATTGTGTGGTTCAGTATTGGAGTAAATCACACATTGATCAGGTTGGGTTAATTCGGATATGACTTGATGTCTAGTCTAGTTAGCATCATTTCTATTGATGGCTTATGTTATGATTTATGGATGCAGGACACTGAGTGATTTGCGTTGGAGTTCTTAGACGGAGGTTCTCATTTGATACAGACTCCTATTTTGAGGCGGGTACCCTTTGACTTATCTTTTAGATATTGTCATATTGCTATGCATAGTTTGTTATGGATAACAATAAGATTGTATGCTATATCTGCCTTAGTATACCTGCATTTGATATATGTTGCTTATCCTTGAGTTTATCTCCTGTTTAGCTTCATACAGCCTCAATAATTGCCATGTATATATATATATATATATACATATAAGTGCATAGATGTAGAGATATGATCCCTCTTGCATTTTGACATTGATAGATCACTGGTTACTAGTAGATTTCCGTCTAGTCAAGTTCATATGTGTAACATGTACAACCTGTACAACCTGCACACTCAACATACACATATAAGTACACAAGGGTAAACCTAATTTAAACTCTTTGCCCAAACATCAAAACCTATGGTCACTCCTAACCATCTTGGGGCCGATTGCTCCAACACATACATTATCTTAAAGCTTTTTGATCTTTCGCTAACCCTCATCTCTTTCATTCTTTCTTCATCCCGATAGGGTCTAAAGGGGTCTTTAGCTTCGCGGCCCAATCGGCTCATAGGTTTTTAGGAGGATTTCCCTCCTCGCATAAAGGGTGGAAGGAGAAATTTTTCTATGTTCGCCTGTCATCCTTTCCCTTCAGTCCTCTGTGTTAGATAGAGGATTTGCCACCTCCTCCTATTCTAGGGAACTTTCTCCACAGCGAGGTGTACCAGCGTGCTAGGGAGGTACTTTCTGGTATGGAGTTCAGTGGCCCGGGGCTGATGTAGAGTGAAGAGCTTATGTATCGGGCGGGCCTTAGCCCTAAAGTAACGCGGATCAGCCCCACCCTCGGTATGTTCTCCTTTTTCTTCCATGCACATTAGTTTTGACTGATGCTCTCTCTGTCTGGCGTCTATAAAGGAAGTCAAATTCGCCAAGGTGATGAGCCGACTCATCAAGTGGGAGGAGGCCAACAAGGAGACGTTGAATCCTCCTCCGGTCGCTTCTGACGCTCCACCTGCTCCCACCGAGTCCCTGAGGGGCCTACTGTCTTGCCTCGTGGGGTCGCTTCACCCGAGAGGATCGAGGTTACTGTTACATCCTCGCCGGTTGGGGGCCAAGGGCCTCCGGCTCAACAGGTTGATCATGTGGTGGATCCTCTTCCCGGAGGTGGCTCCTCCCCAAGAGCAGTCCACCCCGAAGGGGTGAGCGAGGGACACCTCCCTTCAGTTACTCCTTCGGCAGCCCGGTCCTTCGGTCGGCAAAAGCGGCGGCTCCCCAAGGGCTTGGGCCCTTCATGGAAAAAACTGCGTTCTACTCGTTCCTCTCCTCTCGCCTCGATGCCCGAGGATACGGCTCTACCTGCTGAGTTAGTAGCTTCTTCATCTGCTTCGTTGGCCTCCGCTCTAGAGGCAGTCATCCCGGTGCCTCCCACCAACTCCCTCGACCCAGCCACCTCTTCCCCAAGTAAGAAGATGTTGTGTACTAAGTACCGGATGAAACTAGATCGACTAAGGGAGAGGTTGGATGCAGCATTGGGGGCCTCCATGCAATATGTCCCTCCGGTGTAATTAAAGGAGACTCCGACCGAGGGGGTTTTGTCGGAGGGGACTTCCAGTTCTGAAGAGGATGCCTTCGACCCCTCTAGTGTGCCCCCTGAGGCATCCGCCATCCCCCGACTTCCTCTTCGTCCGAGTTCACCACTGCCTGAACGGCGAGGCGACATACCCAGCACGTTCGAAGGGGTAGTCGTGCGAGCCTCGGCTGGACCGCTATCCAATCTTCGGGAGATGCTCCTGAAGGTGTGAATTATTATGGCATTGGATGTTGTTTGGCCTGTCTACTAACCTTTTGATATGGTGGCAGGCAGTTGAGGATTGCGTAGTGGTTGGCCAGGGCCTGTATTCCGGGTCCCAAGTGGAGGCTTTACTCCATCGAGCCCTACGGGCAGAAGTTGTAGCTGATCATGAGCATCGGGTAGGAGTGATGTAGGCAGGCGTCAACAGAGCTCTTCGCGAAGAGGTCGAGCACCTGAGAAAACACTTGCTGGACCAGGAGCAGGCTCTTCAGAGTTCACGGCATAGGGAACACTTGGCGTCCAAGAAGGCTGTGTCGGCTACCAAGGTCCTTCTCCAGGTGATGCAGGAGAGAGATCAGCTCCAGGTGAGAGAGAAGAAGTTATCGGGCCAATTGGAGAAATAGACACTGACCGCGCATCTGTCCTTGAGGACGACCTGATCCAGGCTCGGTCGGATGAGCGGACCACCTCCAAGAGGCTCAGAGAGGCTTTGACCGAGCAAGCGGAGATGACTGCCGAGTTGGCATGGCTGAGGCGTTCTTATAAGGCCACCAAGGCCGAGCTCTTGGCCTTCCGGGCAACCAATGCTTCTGACTCTAAGGAGGTCGAGATGGGTTTCAAGGCAAAGTTCCTGGAGTCGGATAAGCTCCATACCATTATAGTCAACCAGGTGATGCAGCACCTGTAGCAGGGCTTCCATAGTGTTGGATCGAGAAAACCGATAGAGGGGGGAGGGTGAATATCGGAAAATCGTTTTTCGGAAACACTTAGAGCAAGTACGCAGCGGAAATTAATAAAAACAAAATCACACAGAGACACGGTCGATTTTACTTGGTTCGGAGCCTGGGTCGACTCTTACTCCAAGGCCACCGGTCGTTGACCGTTTACTTTGGGCAATTCTATATGAGGCGCAAATAGTTTACAAAAAGATTATTACAGAATTCAGTACAGTAAACTTAAATAGCTCTTTTACCGATGTCCGAGGTAGATCGACTTTTTTGGAGCAGCAGGACGTCGTCGGCTCGAGTTGGAAGGATTCCGGGGCGAAGCGCGAGAGTAGAAGAGCGTAGAAGCATTGATTGGAAGTTGTTGTCTGAAGCCTTGGTCGAGGGCCCTTTATATAGGGCTTGGGGGCGCCCGGGACGTCGGGGGCGCCCCCCCCCCACGTGGCATTTGATCCGGAAATGTCTCGGTCGCTTCTGATCTCTTCAATTTCGGGATCAGCTTTGACCGGGGCGCCCGGAGCGCTCGGGGCGCTCGGATTGACCGGGTCAAATTTCTATCTTCTTGGCTTCGAGGGGAGCTGCTTCGGTGGCTGTCACTGGGGGCGCCCGGGAGCATGGGGGCGCCCGGGAGCACGGGGGCGCCCGCAGGATGTACTGTCGAAGCATGCTTTTTACTTGTGTGTTTTGTGTTCACCTTGGGGGCGCCCGGGACACTCCGGGCGCCCTGGTCAGCTGTTGCCTCACTCCTTTGAGGCTCTCTGATCTGCAGACACTCGTTCCTTCGGTCCTGCATCCAGAGTTAGTCCAAAACACAACAAAACATTAAGTGGTTAGTTTATACAACCTTAGCTGTCTTGGTTCTGACTTTGGGCCTCCAAAATGGAGCCCTAGGTCGAACCAACGCCTACTGTTCCCTCGACGGGGGAACGCGTCCTCACCTACTCCTCTCGGGAGAATGTACCTGATGCCAACCGCTCCTTTGGTTGGACTTTTTCCTGGCGGTCCTTTGACAGGTCTTGGATACCGAGCTGTCCTTCGCCCAGTGCCTAGCATTCCTTCGCTAGGGTTTCAGTTCCAAGCTGTCCTTCGCCTGGCGCCTAGCAGTCCTTCGCTAGGTCTTGGATACTGGCAGTCCTTCACCAGTTGCCTAGCAGTCGTTCGCTAGGGCTTGGATACTGGCAGTCCTTCGTCAGGTGCCTAGCAGTCCTTCGCTAGGGCTTTGTATCCTGGCAGTCCTTCGCCAGGTGCCTAGCAGTCCTTCGCTAGGGCTTTGTATCCTGGCAGTCCTTCGTCAGGTGCCTAGCATTCCTTCACTAGGACTTTGTTTCTGCACACTTGAGTAACATTGTTAGATCACAAATAAACTTAACTTTGAATCCTTTGCCAATATCAAAACAAGGTTCGATATGGTGCTTCCTGCACCAACACATAGGTCCATCGATAAGCTGAAGAAGGAGCAGCTCCTGCCTTCTGACGCTGACCCGCGGTTGTAAACACCCTCTGGGCTAGGTAGAGGTCTCCTCCCGAGGCTTAACGCTTACAGGGCCTAATGTTTGCCTGAGGGACAAGTCCTGTCGCAGCAATTTGGACTTAGTGTAATCATTTTCCTTATTCTTGTGTATCCGCCCTTGCGAGATGTGCCTTTTGCCTTTATGTGTGTACCTAACCCACAGTTGATTGTCTTCGAGGTTGATTCTTATGGTGAATCCCGTTTGATAATTTTATAAGTCAAATCTTCGTTCCCTATATTTATGGTTGCGGCAGGTCCTCATCGATCTTTCCTGCTGGATGGTTTATGAACCGTCACCTCCGTATTATTCGCGATCTTATTGTTTGGACTCATTAAGAGTCGTGGGTTCCTAGGCGCAGTATGCGCACGCCGGTAGAAACGACGCTTCGGCGTCTGTTGGCTTTATTGCCCCCTACTTGCATTAACTGCACGAAGCAGCAGTTATCAGTATAAATAGGGGGAGAGGGGCACCGTCTTCTTCATCCCTCCTATCGGCTTGCTTTTTTGATAGCGGGACGTCATTGCTCGCTTTTCCCTTCCCCTTCACTGGTGTCCACTATGCCTGCCATCGGAGGTGAGGTCGTTTTCATGGCTGAGGGACCTGACAGAGGTAGAGGCCTTTGTGTCAAAACCTTTGCCAGGGAGCATAGTGGAGATGATGTCCAGGATCTTTCTGAAGATCCTGGAGGATGTGGGACTCCCGGGTTATCTGAGAAGTTCAAAAAAGACCTTACATGGTCCTCCAGGGGGCCTGATGGTTGCCTCCTCCTGCGCCAACAGACATCATCCTCTTCCAGATCCTTGTTTTCCCCATGTTTTGGGCGAAGGTCGGTGTTTTGTGGGATACTTCGTCACCATGAGGGGAAGGGCTACAGCTGCTGACTTTTCTCTTTCTCTTTCTCTTTCTCTTTCTTCTTTTCATTGAGAAACTGCGGTTGCTGCTCCCCTTCTCCTGTTAAGGCAATTCTTTTTTGCGTCTTTACACGCTCCGGAGAGAAATTGCAATCACTACTCCCCCTCCTCTTTTTTCTGCCTTTTCAATGTTGTATTCGGCCGCATCTTTACGAAAAAGAGAGAGGGTGCCCAGATGGGGTTGAGCTACTCATGTGTTACCTCAGGCATCCATCCCTGTCCCTGACCATTCGAAGGGAGTACCCAGAAGCTGGAAGAAGATTCCAGGCCCTATCGACGTACTCCCGCGCATTGTGTACCTTGAAGGTGGTTCGCGAAGGAATGGAGCTTTAGAGGCGAACGACTCAAGTAGGAGAGCACATTCTCTCATCCAATTGTACCTTGACAGTTTTCTAAGATGTTGTTTTCCCTGTATTTTTCATGAATAAAACAATATTTTTGTTACCCTGTGCATGTGGATGACTGGGTTATTGCTTTCGATGTTTTGCTTATGTTCCCTTGGTCGGGCATCCTACTTTGTCATTGCTTCCGCAGCTCCCACCCCTCCTGGGTGCTCGGGGGATTGCGAGGCGCCTTGGTTTGTGTCCTTAGTGGGGAGTTTAGAGCAATCCAGACCGGGCCTAAGTACCCTGGATGTCGGTTATAACACAGGGTATTAGGGTTTTTGGATATTTGGTCGGGGGCGTACGTCCCAGACCAAGCCTAAGTACCTCGGGCGTTTGCTGTACCGCGGGGCATTAGGGTTTTGGATACTCGGTCGGGCGCGTATGTCCCAGACCAAGCCTAAGTACCCTGGGCGTTTGCTGTACCGCGGGGCATTAGGGTTTTTGGATACTTGGTCAGGCGCATATGTCCCAGACCAAGCCTAAGTACCTCGGGCATTTGCTGTACCGCGGGGCATTAGGATTTTTGGATACTTGGTCGGCCGCGTATGTCCCAGACCAAGCCTAAGTACCTCAGGCGTTTGCTGTACCGCGGGGCATTAGGGCTTTTGGATACTTGGTCAGGCGCATATGTTCCAGACTAAGCCTAAATACCTCAGGCGTTTGCTGTACTGCGGGGCATTAGGGTTTTTGGATACTTGGTCGGGCGCGTATGTCCCCGACCAAGCGTAAGTACCTCGGGCGTTTGCTGTACCGTGGGGCATTAAGATTTTTGGATACTTGGTCGGGCGCGTATGTCCCAAACCAAGCCTAAGTACCTCAGGCGTTTGCTGTACCGTGGGGCATTAGGGTTTTTGGATACTTGGTCAGACGTGTATGTCCCAGACCAAGCCTAAGTACCTCGAGCGTTTGCTGTACCGCGGGGCATTAGGGTTTTCAACTCGTCTGTGGTGCAGTGCTATCTTGGGGGAAAGTATCTCTCTTTATTGCTTTATTTTTCTACGAGAGCACAGAGATACATAGACAGGGACTCTAAATAAAACACGAACCTTACCAAGACCCGAAGGGTCCGAGACTGCACCCGGGCCGGAGCCTCCTCGTTTCTGTCTTTCTCCTGCAGCTAATCCTCCAAATCTCGTGGGTTCTTCCGAGATTCTGTCTTGACCTCTTCACTATAGCACCGCCGAGACACTAGCTGATCCCCTCGGATTTCTACCACCTGATCGCCCACCGGGAACTTGATCTTCTGGTGATAAACCGAGACCACTGCCTGGAAATTGCTGAGCGCTGGGCGGCCCAGGATGGCATTGTAGGAGAAGGGCGCGCCCACGATTAAGAAAGGAGTCCTCCGGGTTCTTTTGAGTCTGTCGCTACCCAACGAGAGTGACAAGGTGATTTGCCCCCACGGCTGTACTCGATACCCCGTGAAATCAAATAGTGGGGTCGAGACAGGGAGTAGTTCATCATCGTCTATCTGCATTTGTTCCCAGGCGGCCTTGTACAGAATGTTCACCTAACTCCCCGTGTCCATGAAGATGCGCTTCACCTCATAATTGGCAATGCGGGCCACGATCACTATAGCATCCTCATGGGGAGCTTCCACTTCTTCGAGGTCAGATGGTCCAAAAGAGATGGTAGGACCCGGCTCCCGACTTTGGCTTGTCCCGATGGAGTAGTGTTCCAATTGTCGGGTGTAAGACTTCCTTGCCCGATTAGAGCCCCCTCCAATAGGTCCTCCGGAGATGACCCCTACATGACCCGAAGGCGGCCCACGCATAGGGGCTTTGCCTTTTTGGGGATCTCTCTCTAAAGAGAGGGATCTTCGGGGTGCGGGCCCCCGACTCCTACCTCTCGATCGCGATCGGGACCGAGGACGGACCTCGTTCTCCCCTGCAAGCCGTCGCCGAGGAGAAAAGGTCTGCCTTGGCGACCTTCTGTGATACCCCGTCTTATTCCATTTTCTTCGAGGTTTGATGTTTACCTCCTCGCTGACCTTCTTCTTCAAGGCGTGGCACTCCTCCGTGAAATGAGTCGAGCTACCATGATAACTACAGTACTTCGGCACTGACTCCAGCTGCTTTGTGTCTACCGTCTCCACCAGTCGGCGTCTGCCAGTCCACTGGTCCCTCCCGGAAGGAAGGTCTTTCCCCGTGTCGGGGCCGGGGGCTCCCTTCTGTCTGATCGGGGGGCTACTGGAGGAGGGGCTCCGACTAGATCCTTGCGGTGGGCGTACTGTACTTCATCCACATTGACATGCTTGACGGAGCGTCCCAGCAAATCGTCAAAAAACTGGCCCCGGGGGGGGGGGGGGGGGGTCCTCACCAAAGACCGAAAGAAGTCCCCTTCAGCGAGCTCTTGGGTACAGGCACTGACGAGTATCTCTGATGTGGCGCTAGGCACATCCTGCGCCACCCGGTTGAACCTCTGGATGTACTCCTTGAGCAGTTCCTTCGGCTTCTGCTTGAGGGCGAACATGTTAAGTGTCGTCTTCTGGTAGCGATGGCTGCTCGCGAAATGGTGGAGGAAGGTTGTCTTGAACTCCGCGAAAAAGTTGATGGAACCTTGTGGTAGCCTCTGGAACCATCGCTGAGCTGCTCCGGACAGGGTGTTCAAGAACACCCGACACTTCACCCCGTCAGTATACTGGTGTAGGAGTGTCGCATTCTCGAATTTACAGACGTGATCCTCCGGATCCGTCTTCCCATCATATTCAGGGATCCCTGGCCCTCGGAACTGCTTTGACATGTGGTCCTCGACAATCTCGGACGAGAAAGGGGTGGAGGGAACCTTATGGGAGGTCTTGGGTCCATCCCTCTTCTCCGGTCCCTCTTCGTGCCTCTGGGCGCTGGAGGCCACCGAGTGAGCCTTCACAATGTCTCCAGGGGATCCTCTCTGGGGTCCCTAGGCTGCTCCGTTCTGTCGCCCCACCAGGGTGACAGATCTTCGGGAATGCAAGATGGAGACACTGGGGATCTCCTCCCTCGTCGGACCCCATGGTTGCGGGGCAGCCTGTTCGACATGATGCTGCTCCAGCACTTCCTTGATGGCGTTAGCCACTAGGCAGTTAAGTTCCTCCCTTGTAAGGGTAAGGGGTTGTCCCTCCGATCCTGCCATCGGTTCCCCTTTAGGTGTTTTACTAGTTTCCCACAGACGGTGCCAAATTTGTTCCGAAAAGAGTCGACGACGATGGCCAGACGTTGAAGCTTTGCCCCTGGGGTAGTTGCTGAGGTGGGGAGGAACTTAGGATCTTGCGAGGTTAACATTAGCGTTAGGGGACACGTCGGCGAGGGTCCGGTAGAGTCCACTCCGACGCTCAAGTCAGTGCCTGCCAAGAAGAAAAGGTTGCGGAAAGTAAAGAAGCTGTTGCGAGTTGAGAGAACGTAACCCCCTTAGCGGAGGGGTTGGACTACCTTTTATAGTGATGTTGACAGACTAGACTGTTGGTGCAGACAGGACCCAAGTCGAACCTGGGTTTTGATAATGCCAAAGGGTTCAAAAGTTAAGATGCTATGTTTATCTAACATGCTACTTGAGTGTGCAGATCGAAGTCCTAGTGAAGGACTGCTAGGCACCTAGCGAAGGACTGCTAGGCATCGGACCCTAAGACCTAGCGAAGGGCCGCTGGGCACCTAGCGAAGGGCTGCTAGGAGTCAAAGACCTAGCGAAGGACTGCTAGGCACCAGGCGAAGAACTACTTGGAACCGAAGACCTGGCGAAGGACTGCTAGGCACCAGGCGAAGGACTGCTTGGAACCGAAGACCTGGCGAAGGACTGCTAGGCACCAGGTGAAGGACTGCTTGGAACCGAAGACCTGGCGAAGGACTGCTGGGCACCAGGCGAAGGACTGCTTGGTACTGAAGACCTGGCGAAGGACAGCTGGGCACCTAGCGAAGGACTGCTGGGCAAAAGTCCAACTGGAGGAGCCGGTTGGCAACAGGTAAATTCTCCTGAGAGGAGTAGGTGACGACGCGTTCCCCGTCGAGGGAACAGTAGGCGTCGGTTCGACCTATGGTTCCATTTTGGAGACCCAAAGTCAAAACCAAAACAGCTAAGGCTGTATAAACCTAATATTTTATTGCTTTGTGTTGTTTTGGACTAACCTTGGATGCAGGACCGAAGGAATGTGTTTATGCAGCTCAGAACGCCCCAAAGGAGAGGGGCAAGCAGCTGGGCAGGGCGCCCCCAGTGTCCCGGGCGCCCCCAAGGTCAAGGCAAAACAAGATAAGCAAGAAAACGCTTCGGAAGCTTATGCTCCCGGGCGCCCCTGTGCTCCCGGGCACCCCGGATGCCTCGGGCTCCCTGGGTCGAAGCCAACGAAGCAATAGAAGCTCATCCAGTCGAGAAGCCCGCTGAAAGAGTCAACCCGGGTGCCCCATGCTTCCCGGGCGCCCCCTGCTTCCCGGGCGCCTCCGTCAAACCTCGAGTCCGATCCTTGAGGGATAAGGGCTGACTGAGAGGTTGCCAGATCGTGAGACATGTGGAGGGCGCCCCCGACGTCCCGGGCGCCCCCAGGCTCACTATATAAGGGGCTTGACCCCCAAGGCTTCTCAACACATCTTTCCAACGCTACTACGCTCTTCGACTCAAGCTCTCTGCTCCAGAAACCTTCCATCTCGAAATTGAAGCGTCGACGACGACCTTACGCACCGAAGTACGATCCATACCAGGCGTCGATCACGAAGAGTAACTCTGTTTTTATTTACTGCAAAATTTCTGTATCATTCTCTGTAAAACACTTTGCGCATTATAGAATTGCCCGCAGTAAACGGTCTAGGACCGTGGGCCTTGGAGTAGGAGCCGACCGCGACTCCGAACCAAGTAAATCCTTGTGTTCGTGTCTTTCTTTGTGTTTTTAATTTTCGCTGCTTATTCTCTTAAGGTTTTATCCGAAAACGTTTTACGATATTCACCCCCCCTCTATCGTTATTCTCGATCCAACAAGTGGTATCAGAGCGGGGAAACTCAAATTTGGTGCAACCACCTATTTGAGAGTTTTTTTCGGATTTCTTTTTAAATTTTTTTTTCAAATTTTCATCGTTAATCGAGGTTGGTGCATATTTTTTTCCTTCCCGCACTACTAATCCAAGACCAAGTCTTGGGATATTTCTTTCCTTTTTACTCTTATTTTCAGATAAATGGTCATGCAAGAAGGATTCAGCACAGCCAGACCACCACTTTCAGTGGGGAGGACTTCTCCTACTGGAAAAGTCGGATGGAGGTCCACCTGAAAACTCAGGTGGACATGTGGATAATCATCTAGTCTGGACTGGAGATTCCAAAGAATGCTGAAGGAGTGACACAGTCTTACGTTGAGTGGGATACCGCTCTAAAAAGAAAAATTGAAGCTGATGCCAAAGCAACCCAGACACTTCAATGCGGCCTGACCAAGGAAGAGTTGAATCGGGTAGGATCATTCAATAGTGCAAAGGAGCTGTGGGGTAAGCTGATCGAGCTGCACGAAGGAACTTCAGATACTCGAATCAGCAAGAGAGATCTCCTCCTGAACAAGCTGTACACGATCAAGATGAATGACAACGAAACAGCAGCCCAGCTCCACGCCAGAATTCAGGAGTTAATGAACGGACTACACACAATCGGTCACAAGGTAGAAAACCGTGACCTGATAAGGTACGCTCTTAACGCTTTCCCGAGAAACACCTTGTGGGCATCTATGGTAGATGCATATAAGGTTTCAAGGGACCTCTCTAAAATTAAGTTAGATGAACTGTTTTCTGAATTAGAATTGCATGAGCAGACTAACTGCAATCTGGCCGAGAAAGGCATTGCGTTTGTTGCAGGTAAAGCTAGAAAGACAACCAAAAAGAAGTCTCAACCTGCACCCGAGTCTGATTTAGATTCAGACTCAGAAGACAACGAGGGAAATCGGCCTAAGCTGGTTCGGCTAGCCCGGGACTACTACAAAGAATTAAAAAACCAGACAACAGAAGGAAAGCCAGCCGAAGAAAGGAAGAACCAGCTGAACCCTCAAATGAAAAGAACAAACCTAACGTGACCTGTTACGAGTGCAAGAAGAAGGGTCACTACAAGACTGAATGCCCCAACCTGAAGGAAACGAAGAAGACGAGAAAGAAGAAGGCACTTCAGGCAACGTGGGACGAGTCCTCCTCCTCCGAAGAAGAAGAGATCCCACAGTCGAACCTGCTCACACTAACCGCCTCAGAAGAAATCGAGACCGAGTCAGAATCGGAGTCGGACGACGGCAAACTTACATTTTTAGAGGATGGAGAAATAGCTGTAAGTGGTTTTTCTAAAAATCAGTTAAATGAATTAATTGCGTATCTTTCTCGAGACTTGGTGAAAGCTAAACTCCGAGTCGAATCTCTCCGACAGGAAGTAAAACTCCTAAAAGAGAGAGCTGACTCTAGATCCTTAACTGAGAAGGTTCAAGAAGGAACCTCTCTCAAGTTGAAAAACTTGAGAAAGAGAACTCCTCCTTGAAAACTCAAGTCAAGGACCTTAGATCAGCTTTAGAACAATTCACTTCTGGTTCCAAGGGTCTTGACATGATTCTTGGAAAACAGAAGTCGGTTCTAAATCGATCCGGATTAGGCTATAGAACCAAATCTAGACAAAGATCCTACTATGCTGTACTGAACCAGTCCAGATCTAAAGTTCAAGCATGGGTACCCAAACTGTGCCTGAACAAACAAACTGGATCAAATCAGTGTAGGATCCCCAAGGACAAAATTCACATCTTGCCGAACCATTATCGTGGCTTTAGTCCAGGGGGAGCCAAATTAAAAACAATATTTATAGTTAGATAAATTTTAATTCTTGTTTTCAAATTGCATGATTGCTTGTTTATTTAATCTCTATAATTTATTATGCTTAGACTTAGGA
The DNA here is from genome assembly GCA_024364735.1 of Boesenbergia rotunda. Classification (NCBI taxonomy): domain Eukaryota; kingdom Viridiplantae; phylum Streptophyta; class Magnoliopsida; order Zingiberales; family Zingiberaceae; genus Boesenbergia; species Boesenbergia rotunda. The sequence goes on along the minus strand of JAGFNQ010000325.1, from coordinate 217,136 downwards.
ATGGTTAGTTTAAGGACTGAACCAACTTAACTGAAATTTGAATAACATAGTATTGGGTGGCAGTGAGATGATAGTACGTTAGGGAAGTCAATTCTAATAAGGTCAAGTTTACTCTACTTGGTCTCTTTAGACTGGTGAAACTAGCCGAAGCTACCGATCCAAGACCCAAACTAGTTAGACTAGAATTTTTCAAAAAGTAATTTTGAAAATGAAATTTCATTAAAAGGCTTTGTCAAGGAAAGGATTGATGATCCAATAAGGCTACGGCCAAAGAAGGCCTAGTGCCTCGCCAAGACCTAGAAGTCAATTTTTGAAATTCAAATTCAAATTATTCTTTGTCAAATTCGAATCTAACACAAATTTTCAGTTAATTGTAGATTCAAGGGTAAATTTTCATAAACTCCCCACATACTAAGTCAACTTTGCATGCAATCCCCACATAAACTTTTCTTTGCATGCAGTCCCTGATGGGATTGACAAGACAGTTTGGTGAGTATTATTTGAAGAAAGTTGAGTATAAAAGTTAGAAAATTGAGTATGTAAGGTTGCATCCACCACATCAATAATCCATGTACTCAATTTTTATTCTTTTATACTCAAGTTTCACTTTTTTATATTCAGTTTTCACTGATGTATACTCAGTTTTCACTCTTTTATACTCAATCCATCAGGGAGTAAATACAAAGAAAAACTTGTGTGGGGAGTGCATGCAAAGATCAAAGAGCTATTGGGGAGTTTTCTACAATTTACCGTAGATTCAAACTTTTTTTTTTTTCAAAATCAACTGTTTTCAAAATTAATTCAATTTTTTTTCATAATAAATCATAATTTTTTAAAATAATTCTATCTATTAAAACCTGTCTCACAAAACCTATAAGGCTAACATGATTGATAACCCTAGATTTGGGTGAGACAGACTAGGCTGTGAAAATTAATTTAGGCTATTCCTGATTCTAATTGGATCCAAATCAACAAAACTCTTTATGTGTAGGAACATAAAGATTTGGACCAATGGATGTTGGATAGCGGGTGCTCCAGACACATGACTGGAGATAAATTGAAATTCACCAAACTCAAGTTCAAAAACCTAGGCTCAGTGGCATTTAGCAACAATGCTACACTCAAGGTGATTGGGTCAGGTAATATTGAACTTAAATTTGACTTTGTTATTAAGAAAGTTCTTTTGGTTGACAATTTTAAATTTAATTTGCTTAGCATAAGTCAATTGTGTGATACTGGTTATGTAGTTACCTTTACCAATTCTAACTGCCTGATTAGAAACTTGCAAGACTCAGAAATTATGCTTAAGGGCACTAGGAAAAATAATGTTTACACTATAAACCTACCACTAGTACCTAAATGCATGTTAACTCAGTTAGAACAATCAAACCTCTGGCATAGGAGATTAGGTCACATTAATTTGAGAATAATTTCGAGAATCACTCAACTTGGTCTAATTAAAGGTATCCCTAAAATTAAAAATCATGAAAACTTAATATGTGCATCATGTAATCAAGGTAAACAATCCAGGTCTAATCACAAACTAATTCAATTTGATCTAACTCAAACCACACTTGAGCTCCTGTACCTTGACCTATTTGATTCACATGGAGCCAAGTCACTAAGCGGAAACCGGTACTGCTTAGTAATAGTTGATGATTACTCTAGGTTTACCTGAGTTAGGTTTCTAAAGACCAAAGATGAAACCCTAAACCTATTCAATGATTTTTGTAAGTTAATTGAAAATCAAAACGATACCAAAATCAAAAGATTTAGGAGTGACCATGGGGGAGAATTTGAAAATCAACGATTCGAGGAATTTTGTAAGGTAAATGGGTATATACATGAATTTTCGTGTCCTAGAACCCCCCAGCAAAATGGGATAGTCGAAAGGAGAAATAGAACCCTACAGGAAGCCGCTAGGGATATGCTCAATGAATTCAACTTAGCTAACCTATATTGGGCAGAAGCAATTAGTACGGCTTGCTACATCCAAAATAGGGTACTAATTAACAAACGACACAATAAAACACCTTATAAATTATACTACAATAGACTTCCAAACCTACACTACCTAAGGGTCTTTGGGTGCAAAGTCCATATCCTAAACACCAAGGACTATCTAGGTAAATTCCAGTCTAAGTCAACCCCAGGCATCTTCCTAGGATATTCAACCACAAGTAGAGCCTATAGGGTTTACAAGAAACAAACTAAGAAAATTAAAGAAACAACAAATTTAATATTTGATGAAGAAATCAACTCAAAATCTGATAATCTAGATCTAACTTCATCAAATAATGATCAAGAAGATAATGAACAAACTGTTGAACCTTTAATTGAACCCTTAAATGAACTAACTATTGAACCAACTTCTGAGTCAATTGAACCAAATGTTGAACCAAACATTGAACCAAATATTGAACCAAATCGACCAGCCGGACCTGAGGCTGAACCAAGTTCTAGAAAAAGCAAGAAACCCAGACTTAGTCACCCAACTGATCAAATTGTGGGTGATCCAACTTTAGGAGTCAGAACTAGGTCTTCCTATAGAAACCTTAGTCAGATATCAATGATTTCAAAAATTGAACCTAAGACTATAGAGGAAGCCTTACCTGATCCTGATTGGATCATAGCTATGCAAGAAGAGTTAGCCCAATTTGAGAGGAACCAAGTCTGGGAACTAGTGCCTAAACTTGAGGGCAAATACGTCATTGACACTAAGTGGGTTTTTAGGAATAAGTTAAATGATCAAGGAGAAATAGTCAGAAATAAAGCCCGCTTAGTAGCGAAAGGATTCAGCCAAGTAGAAGGGTTAGATTATGACGAAACCTATGCCCCGGTAGCTAGACTTGAGTCCATTAGGATGTTATTAGCCTTTGCATCTCATAAAGGATTTAAACTATACCAAATCGATGTAAAGTCAGCTTTTCTAAATGGATTCATTAAGGAAGAGGTCTATGTAGGACAACCCCCTAGGTTTGAGGACTTAGAAAGACCTGTGTAACGACCCACCTTTTGGTACTAAGCTTTAAGGCGGATCGCTACTAACTAACTGGCTGGCTGACTAATTAGTGATTTCTGATAATGCTAAACCAACTGGGAGAATTTCGAAAATTCTCATTTCGCTATTTACTTAATTAACAATTCATAAACATGTTGAAAGTACTAACTAGGCCAAAATAAAGCAAAACTTTTATTTTATTATCTTGGCAGGATTCGATCCCCCAACCTCTACATTGCATGACTAAGGCACTAACCAACTGCTCTATATCACTTCTATTTTACACAGTACCAGTCGACTACTATATGCCAATCGACTGGTCGGGCCACAGAATGTTTCTGTGCCCGATACCAGTCAACTATGAAAACTCGAATTATGCTTTTGTAAAACATGCTATGCACATACATGCTCATATCCATAAGTAATCATGCTAGGCTCATGCTAAAATACATATCATAGAATGTCATGGCATATAACTGAGACATGGCATATACTGAACTGAAGCTGAAAACTACGCTATAGCATGACATACATATCCGAACTGAAACTGAAACTGAAACCAACTAACATAAAGCTAATTATTAAATTCACCACATGTTAAAATGAATTTCTGAAAACTAAATACATATAGTAGGTAAAAGTAATAATCAACTACTGTGGGCCCGGCAATGTACCAACTGTGCGCGCATCCCTAATAAACCCGAGGTAGCAAATCCCAAATCCGTTAGGGTTCTACTAGGTTATCTAAACCTAGGGGCAACTAGGAGCCCATCCCATACTAGGTTATCTAAACCTAGAGGCAACTTGGAGCCTATCCCTGGACCGGAGTCCGGTACAATGCCACTGAAAATAAAATAGTCCTTTATACTTTTCTTTCCTTTTCTGATTCTTGCTTTTACTAGGTTATCTAAACCTAGGGGCAACTAGGAGCCCATCCCGTTGGACCTTGGTCTCAATCATAAACTGGAGCAAGAATTTCTATTCTTTAATGCTTTATATAGCATTAACTGAACTGGACATTTTAACAAACACCTAACGTGCATGCTTGTTCATAATTTACGATTTCTAATCGTAGAACATACATATAAGGAGATAAAGCATACGAAAAATTGACCGAAACTACTTATACTGCAGGTGAGGGGTACTTACATCCTGCGCTAGGTTTTCTTACGAATAAAAATCTGAAATTCCTGAGGGAACGTCAAACTACAACGTTCTTCTTGCTTCTTGGTGTTCTCCTCGCGTCTACGAGGGTCCCCGTAGAGAATAGGGCCTCTTGAGACCTTCCCTTGGCTTCCCCTTTGTCTTGGGCGGCAAGAGAAGAGGAGAAGAGGAAGAAAATCACGAGAGGGAGAGAGGGAGTCGGCGGTGAGAAGATGTGAGGGAAAAGAATGAATATAAAACCCTAAGTTTCCCTTTTATACTTATGGAAAAATTTAACTAACTTTACCTTATCTATATTTCCCTCTAGTCTATACCAATGAAAACAGATTAGCCCACTTGGTAAGTTTATTTTTTTCTCATGTTACAGGTCTTGGGTTCAAAACCCCATTATAATATTTTTACTGCGCATTCTATTTTTATTCATTTTTGTCTTATTTGTCCATGGAAAAATTCTATAAAAATATCCATAAATTCAGAATTAATTCTAGGATATTTCTAAAATTAGGTTTGAGAATTTTTGGGCGTTATAACCTGACCATGTTTACAAACTCACTAAAGCACTTTATGGACTAAAATAAGCACCTAGGGCCTGGTATGAACGCTTATCAACTTACCTAATTTCTAAAAAATTTAAACAAAGACAAATCGATTCAACCCTATTTATTAAAACCTTAGGAAAAGAAATCTTTATTGCCCAAATCTACGTCGACGACATAATCTTTGGGTCCACCAACTCAAATTTTTTAAAAGAATTCGTTAAAATAATGGAAAATGAATTTAAAATGAGCTTAGTTGGTGAGCTCAACTTTTTCCTAGGATTACAAATTAAACAAACTAGGGATGAAAACTATGTCCATCAATCCAAATATGCTATAGAGTTAATAAAGAAATTTAAAATGGATAACTCTAAAAGCATAAGTACCCCCATGGCCACAAATGTAAAAATAGATAGTGACCCTGATGGTAAACCAGTAGACCTTAAACTTTATAGGAGTATGATTGGAAGTCTACTGTACCTTACAGCCAGCAGACCTGATATCCTCTTTGCCGTAGGAATGTGTGCTAGATACCAAACCTGTGCTAAGGAAACACACTTAGCAGCCCTAAAAAGAATACTAAGATATGTTAAGGGCACCCTAAATGTAGGGATTTGGTATCCTAGGACCTCAACCTTTGACTTGTCAGGATACTCGGATTCTGACTACGCTGGTTGTAAATTAGATAGAAAGAGCACAAGTGGAAGCTGCCAACTGTTAGGAAATAGTCTAGTAAGTTGGTGCAGCAGAAAACAACACTGTGTAGCTCTATCCACAACTAAAGCTGAGTATGTTGCCTTAGGAGAGTGTGTAGCACAACTACTATGGATGATACACACTCTTAAGGATTTTCAGCTTAACTACACCCAAACTCAAGTCTTCATTGACAATATAAGCTCAATTAATCTAACTAAGAACCCAATCCAACATTCTAGAACCAAACACATAGAAATTAAACACCACTTTGTAAGAGATCACGTAGCCAGGGGTGAAATAGTCCTTAAGCATGTAGACTCTAAGTCTAACTTAGCTGACATATTTACCAAACCCCTACCTGAGTCTGAGTTCAGCTCACTAAGAAGGCAGTTAGGATTATGCTTGGTAGAATAGGTTTACTCTATTTTTCTGTATTTTTAACTGCCTTATTTGATTTGAAAAATTAGTTTCTAAAATAATTTCAAAACTGCTTTACTTGATTTCAAAATCAGCTTTTACTTAGTTTGAAAAATCTTTTTCGACTTAGTTTTTTTTCAAAAACTACCCCCTTCAAAACTAGGGTTTTTTCGCAAATGGACTTAGCCTAGACCCTAACCCTAGAACTGCATGCACCTATAGATTTAGAAGTCAGCATCTCACAAGCACCTTAGGGTACTTTTGACTGATAACCTAGAATGGGTTGAGATGCTTGGGTCTTTGTCTTAATTCAAGATGTAGATCAGTGCATCTGCAGTAATTGAGGCACTAAATACAAATTAAACAGCAATCAGGTTAAGTGTCAAGTTTAGAAAATCTAACTTGAACAGAACACTTAACCTGACTAACCCTAGCGAAAACTATTGTTTATAACAGTTAGTAAGTAGCTAACTGGGTTAGACAGGACCCTAAAGAGATAATTGAAATTGCTTTGGTTCAGTTTATATCTTGAATTGGTTCAGTACAACACATTATTCTTTTGTCATATCCTTATGCAATTTATTTTTGCTATATTGCCTTAGTTTTGATATATGGCAAAGGGGGAGAGATAGGAAAGGAGAGAAGCTTTAAAATTTTAAGTTTTTTTCAAACTTAAAATTTTAAGTTTTTTTCAAATTTCAAAATTTTCAAAACTTTATCCTTTCTTCAAAAAGTACTTAATCTAAGTTTTTTTAAAAAAAAGCTATTTCAAAGTACTTAATCTAAGTTTTTTTTAAGTATTTTAAAACTATTTCAAAGTACTTAATCTAAGTTTTTTTAAAAACTATTTCAAAGTACTTAATCTAAGTTTTTTGAAATAACTACTTCAAAAAGTACTTAATCTAAGTTTTTTCAAAACTATTTAAAAGTACGTAATCCCAATTTTTTTCAAAACTATTTCAAAGTACTTAAACCTAGTTTTTTTTTTATACTTAAATCTATGTTTTTCCAAAACTGTTTCAAAAGTACTTGATCTAAATTGTTTTCAAAATTGATTCTAAGTACTTGACCCAAGCAGTTTTCAAAAGTATTTTCTAAGTACTTAAACTTAAGCTATGTTCAAAAAATCTCTAAGTACTTATTTCTAAACTTCTCTAATAGAAAAGTTTCAAAGTATAAAGCCTCTAAAGTACTAAAGAGATTAAAAAAATTTTCTGAGAACTTAAAACTTAAGACAATGTTTTAGAAATTTTTTTAATTATTGATTGGGAAATTTTTTCTAAGTATAAAATTTTTCAAAGTGCCCAACCAAATTTTGTTTAAGTTTTCTAAAACTTCTTTTGAAAAATGTTCTAAGTTTTGAAAAATTAATTCCATCATTTTGACTTAGAAACTTTTTTTAAAAAACCCCACGAACCTTTAAAAAAACTAGGGGGAGATTCTTTCCGGGGGAGGGAACTAAACTGTTATATCAACTGTCTTAATTAACTTAACCTTTTGAATCAGGTTGCCATAAATCAAAAAGGGGGAGATTGTTGGTGCAGACAGCACCCAAGTCGAACCTGTGTTTTGATAATAGCAAAGGGTTCAAAAGTTAAGATGTTATGTTTATCTAACATGCTACTTGAGTGTGCAGATTGAAGTCCTAGCAAGGACTGCTAGGCATCGGAACCCTAAGACCTGGCGAAGGGCCGCTGGGCACCTAGCGAAGGGCTGCTAGGAGTCAAAGACCTAGCGAAGGACTGCTAGGCACCAGGCGAAGGACTGCTTGGAACCAAAGACCTGGCGAAGGACTGCTAGGCACCAGGCGAAGAACTGCTTGGAACTGAAGACCTGGCGAAGGACTGCTAGGCACCAGGCGAAGGACTGCTTGGAACCAAAGACCTAGCGAAGGACTGCTAGGCACCAGGCGAAGGACTGCTTGGAACCAAAGACCTGGCGAAGGACTGCTGGGCACCAGGCGAAGGACTGCTTGATACTGAAGACCTGGCGAAGGACAGCTGGGCACCTGGCGAAGGACTGCTGGGCAAAAGTCCAACCGAAGGAGCCGGTTGGCAACAGGTAAATTCTCCTGAGAGGAGTAGGTGAGGACGCGTTCCCCGTCGAGGGAACAGTAGGCGTCGGTTCGACCTAGGGTTCCATTTTGGAGACCCAAAGTCAGAACCAAGACAGCTAAGGCTGTATAAACCTAATATTTTATTGCTTTGTGTTGTTTTGGACTAACCTTGGATGTAGGACCGAAGAAATGTGTTTATGCAGCTCAGAACGCCCCAAAGGAGAGGGGCAAGCAGCTGGGCAGGGCGCCCCCAAGGTCAAGGCAAAACAAGTTAAGCAAGAAAACGCTTCGGAAGCTTATGCTCCCGGACGCCCCTGTGCTCCCGGGCGCCCCCATGCTCCCGGGCGCCCCGGATGCCTCGGGCGCCCTGGGTCGAAGCCAACGAAGCGATAGAAGCTCATCCAGCCGAGAAGCCCGCTGAAAGAGTCAACCCGGGCACCCCCTGCTTCCCGGGCGCCCCCGTCAAACCTCGAGCCCGATCCTTGAGGGATAAGGGCTGACCGAGAGGTTGCCGGATCGTGAGACATGTGGAGAGCGCCCCCGACGTCCCGGCCGCCCCCAGGCTCACTATATAAGGGGCTTGACCCCCAAGGCTTCTCAACACATCTTTCCAACGCTACTACACTCTTCAACTCAAGCGCTCTGCTCCACAAACCTTCCATCTCGAAATTCAAGCGCTGACGACGACCTTACGCACCGAAGTACGATCCACACTAGGCGTCGATCACGAAGAGTAACTCTGTTTTCATTTACTGTAAAATTTCTGTATCATTCTCTGTAAAACACTTTGCGCATTATAGAATTGCCCGCAGTAAACAGTCAAGGACCGTGGGCCTTGGATTAGGAGCCGACCGCGACTCCGAACCAAGTAAATCCTTGTGTTCGTGTCTTTCTTTGTATTTTTAATTTCCGCTGCTTATTCTCTTAAGGTTTTATCCGAAAACGTTTTACGATATTCACCCCCCCCCTCTATCGTTATTCTCGATCCAACATAGACGTGCCCCTCGATCGGTGCCATGTCTTCGATACGTAAGTCACGCCCCCTATTTCGGTGGTAACGAGATATCCTTTGAAACGGTCTGCGCCGTTATCACACATCCACCTGTTGCAACTTGTGAGGGTCGTGTGGACCCCTTCTGGCGGGAATACTTATCTGTACCGAGAGGGGGGTCAATACCTGAGGTTGGTTATTGCGAGGACTCCACCTCCCAAGGTGAGCTCGGGAGTATTCGGTGCTAGCACTCCCAAGGTGCTCTCGGGGCCTGATTTCCTGGGGTGTTCCCGAGAGGGATCTTCTAGCTGGCCTTCCCGGGTGAATCACTCGCGGTGGGTCCCGGGGATGGGAAGGAGGGCCATCTTGACCCGACATATCATGTCCCACAGCTTCTTCATCCCTCGTTCTGGCCAGGGCTCATTCAACCCTATCAGGGTTAATGTAGGGAACCTAGGGTCGGGGCTAGGCTCGATACCGGGGTCAGGTTCGGTAACACAACGGTTGCTAAATGATCAACAAATGAAATTATTAAAAATAATAATTACAACGACAAGCTTAAGGAAGAAAAACTCATACCGAGGAGGCATCGTAGGAGTTTAAGAAGGGAGGGAACACTTGGAGCTACTTGGGGATGCCTTGGAGGTGAGAAAGAGGTGAAGGAGGGTGTGATTTTGGTGTAGAGGGCATGCTGTGGCCGAGGGCTTATAAAGCCCTTCCCTAGCGCTCGGGAGTCATATTGGGCGTTCGTGGCAGGAGTTGAGGTGCCCGAGAGCTTACTTCGATGACTGAACACAAGCCTGGCAACTTTGATTGCCTCATGCAGGGAAAAAGTTTCAGGCGCCCGAGAGACTCTCGAGTGCCCGGTTGACCATCCTTTGACCGGGTTAAATTTAATCAAAATAATTCAATCAAAGTCTAAGTTTATAATTAGATTAAATGAATGAGTTTGTGTAAATTTTGAAAGTAGTTAAGTTGAATTAATTTAAAAATTAATTAAGTTGAATTTGTAAAATTAATCTGGATTTTGAAAACTAATTAAGTTGAATTTGTAAAGATTAATTTGGATTTTAAAAATTAATTAAGTTGCATTTGAGAAGATTAATTTGAACGTTAAAAATTAATTAAGTTGAATTTGAAAAGATTAATTTGGATTTTAAAAATTAATTAAGTTGCATTTGAGAAGATTAATTTGGATTTTTAAAGATTAATTTAGTTGAATTTGAAAAGATTAATTTAGATTTTAAAAATTAATTAACTTGAATTTGAGAAGATTAATTTGGATTTTTAAAAATTAATTTAGTTGAATTTGAAAAGATTAATTTGGATTTTAAAAATTAATTAAGTTGAATTTGAAAGATTAATTTGGATTTTAAAAATTAATTAAGTTTAAAGGGTTGGTTGGGTTGGACTAAATCATTAGGTCCTAAACATCTCACTCATTTCTAAGTGATAAAACAAGGTATCCTTATCTGTTTTATGAGATGTATTAATTTTATTTTTGATTTTATGTTATCACTATGATTTGATTGAACCTTGAGTTCTCCTCTTCGGAAGGGAGACAGGTGGCCTGCTCTCCTCATCTTCCTCCTCGGGTAGGACAAGCCATCTTCGCCCGGAGGGGAGGGAGTCCACTTTCTCAGTCGGCTCTATGGTCCAACGGAAGAGCTTGAGTTGCAGGTTCCTCATCACCACCTCCCGTTCCAATGGGAACAGGGGAGAGATCAACTCCCTGAGCATCAAGCAGCTTTGAGGTAGTTGACCCCTGGTCCTGGTCTGCTCGGAGCCTTCAGAATGCTCGACCACCAGGGCAATAGGAGCTGGAGGAGGGGTGAGGGTCTGCTCGTCTGCTAGCTCCCATTTAAGGAGCTTGCTCATGGCTTGGGACAACATGATATTTCCTACAACACAAAAATAATGAAACAACAGTTAGAATAGATGAGCGTTCAATAAAATAGTGAACTTACTGAGACTATGGCTAAAATTGAATTTGGAGCTAATCCCTGCCCGATACATGAGTTCTTCACATTGAACCAGATTAGGTTCATGGAACTCCATCCCAACCAAAAAACTCCTAGCTCGCTTATACCCCTGGTCCTGCTGGAAGTCGCTCAGGTCCAGAGGAGAAGGTAAGTCTTCTCGCCAGCGAGTCGGGCAGAAGGGATGCTCGGAAAGTCTAATGAAAAAGAAGTGCTCCTTCCATCCCTTATGGGAGAGGAAGGGAGACTTCCGATGAACTTATGGCCGGGGCGAGCGGTAAAGCTGAATGCCCCTCTAGAGGCCAGGTTCGGGAGGAAAAAAAATGAAAGGAGCGAGGGGTCAAGGGTATATCGAACAGTTTGAAAAGGATAAACGTCCCGCCCATCTGAGCGAAGACGTTGGGAGCTATTTGGTGTAAAGGAATGTCAAAATACTTAGAGATGACCATGAAAAAGGGAAGAATCGAAAAACGAAGGTCAAACTCTACCTGCTTAAGAAGAAGGTGAAAACCCCTAAGGGGGTTCTACTGGAGACAGGTCTATCCTGGGGACCTTGACCTCTACCTCCATCGGAATGGCATATGCTTCACAAGCGGCTCTCAGGGTGTTCGTCTTGACCTTGGAGGAGGTGGCTTCATACCACTTAGGATGATACGTCCCTTCCTCCTCATACCTCTCTTTCCTATCCTGACCTTTCCTTCCCTTTCCCTCGTTGCCCATGATAATGAAGAAGAGAGGAAGATAGACGTGGGCAAGACTTACACGCAAAGAGCTAGCAAGAAAAACTCTAGTAGGAAGAGACCGGAGGCGCAAGCTCTGATAGTCAGCGGTGCAAGAAGACGAAAGCCGCTTTCGCCTTCCCTTTTTATAGAAAATGAGCAGCTCTCGTGCAAGGAATAGATGCACAAAGCGTAGACGGTGAGAATTGCAAATCTTGAGGCATCACGGTTTATGATAGTCGTCGGTTGATATGACCCTACTAAGTGTATCAGAGGGAAATCATGTAGAAAAGATCCTACCACATGACAGTATTCTATTCGCTGGAACGCTCTCTCGCCATTAAGATTCTCCATGCACTCTTAATGGGTGATAGAAAACTATCATTACCAAGCTTTGGAACTCGTAAGATCTCTTGGATTAACTCAAAGGACCGTCTTGGGCCAAGTGACGAATGATTCGATTCCTAGGACCCGATATGTCGTCAAGAGAGAAAGAATGATAATATAGGCCCCGCAGATACTCCGCTTCCCCTCATCGTGCCACCAACCTAATTAGTATCCACATTTCCTTCGATTAGACTTGAAGGGGGGACTTGTGATAGGGATGAACAACCCGGGGTGGACACGTGGCACAGGAATGCTACATGGCAGGGCCCACCGAACCAGTGCCCCGAGGTTAGACCGAGAATCGGGCTCCCGAGACTATCTCGGGAGAACGGAAGAAAGTCCCCGAGGTTAGACCGAGAATATCAGACCGGGAATCGGGCTTCTGAGACTATCTCGGGAGAACAGAAGAATGCCCCCGAGGTCAGACCAGAAATCGAGCTCCCGAGACTATCTCGGGAAAACGAAAGAAGGCCCCGAGGTAGCTTGGAAGATAAGACTCCGAGACTGACTCGAGAGAGTGGAGCCCAAAGATCAGCGTAGGGATAAGAAAGTCGGGCTTCAAGTACCCGCTCCTCCTTCCAAAACAGGGAAGTCATTAGGTAATTATTGTTCGCAACACATAATAATTAGGGTCTTAATAGTCAAAGTGGTTGTTGTTGGTGCAATGAGCACTAAAGTCAAACCTATGTTTTGATAATGGCAACAGGGTTCAAAAGTTAAGTCTTACTTGTTATCTGACAATGTTACTTGAGTGTGCAGGAAAAGTCCTAGCGAAGGGCTGCTAGGCACCTGGCGAAGGGCTGCCAGGATAAAAAGCCCTAGCGAAGGACTGCTAGGCACTTGGCGAAGGAATGCCAAGATACAAAGACCTAGCGAAGGACTACTAGGCGCTAGGCGAAGGACAGCTTGGAACTGAAGCCCTAGCAAAGGAATGCTAGGCACTGGGCGAAGGACAGCTCGGTATCCAAGACCTGGCAAAGGACCGCCAGGCAAAAGTCCAACCAAAGGAGCGGTTGGCATCAGGTACATTCTCCCGAGAGGAGTAGGTGAGGACGCGTTCCCCGTCGAGGGAACAGTAGGCGTCGGTTCGACCTAGGGCTCCATTTTGGAGGCCCAAAGTCAGAACCAAGACAGCTAAGGCTGTATAAACTAACCACTTAATATTTTGTTGTGTTTTGGACTAACCCTGGTGTTGATGCAGTCTGGCCCTGATTGTTGTTTTGGTGTTGACAACGATTTTAGTTTAGGTTGATGACGATGATGATTACGATTAAGTCCTGATCGAGGATTAGGCATGATATGGAGGATTCTAGCCTTGAGGGCTAGGTGTTGGAAAAATCCTAACCTGGAGGGTTAGGTGTGAGAAATCCTAGCTTGGAGGGCTAGGTGTTGGAAAAGTCCTAATTCGGAAGGGTTGGGTGAAAAGTCCTAGCTTGGAGGGCTAGGTGAAAAGTCCTAACTTGGAGGGTTAGGTGCAAATTCCCATCTTGGAGAATTAGGTGAAAAAGTCCTGGCTTGGAGGGTCAGGTGCCTAGCTTGGAGGGCTAGGTTGGATGAAGTTCTAACTCGGAAGGGTTGGGTGAAAAGTCCTAGCTTAGAGGGCTAGGTGAAAAGTCCTAACTTGGAGGGTTAGGTGCAAATTCCCAACTTGGAGAGTTAGATGGAAAATCCTTAGCTTGGAGGGCTAAGGTGGATGGAAACTTAGCTTGGAGGACTGAGTTTGAGTCCCTGGATCGGTCTAGTGATCGATCAGGGATTCTGGCACGCTGCTCCTTCGTGGATCGGTCTGGTGACCGATCCAGCGATGACTGATCGGTCGGGTGACCGATCAGGGAGCACACAGTGAGGTTGGGAACCTACTGTGTTGCTCCTGATCGATCTGGTGACCGATCAGGGAGTATGCGTTTCACCCACTGACTGGCTCCTGATCGGTCTAGTGACCGATCAGGGAGCGAGCAGTGAGGTTGAGTTCCCTCGCTGAACTGCTCCTGATCGGTCTGCTGACCGATCAGGATCACTATGCAGATCGTTCTGGTGAACGATCCAGCTTCGCGGGCTTCTCACTAAGATCGATCAGGACGGCTCTTGATCGGTCTGGTGGTGATCTGATCGGACTGCTGACCGATCAGGTGACACCCTGATCGATCAGTTGACCGATCAGAGGGTTTAGCCTGCGAAACTCAGAAATCGCCCCATATAAGGGTGGATCGGTCCGGTGAACGATCCATGACCTGGGATCGGTCTGGTGATCGGTCCAGGAGAATCTCAAAGAAATCACGATTTCTGATTGAGCGTTGGGGATCGATCAGGACGGAGCCTGATCAGTCTGGAACCAGCCTGATCGGTCTGGTGACTGATCAGGAGGCTCTCTGATCGGTCCGGTGACCGATCACTTTAATTCAAATTGTATTGTCAGACGCTCTGATCGCGTCTGAACACAACCGATTCGCTGCCACTTTCCTCTGATATTTGATATACTAGTTGATTTGCTGCTCTAATACTCTGATCAAGCTACAGGTGTAACGCCCGCTTTTTTTTTCGTAAAGCGGCGTTACGTTAACATACTTAGGACATGTAGACATCATAAGGCAGCGGAATAACTTTATTCTTACACATACATGCCCTACTACTATTCTTAACATAATGACATGGAAACTCGACATATTAACTTCATATTTAAACATGATATCATGTTATACGTAACATCACATCATAGAGTTCCATAAGTCATTATTCAAGCATATAAGTGACCAAAGTAAGGTTCTAGCATAAATGATAAACATATGGTTTCCTGAGCCAAGTCACTACCACACACATGATTTCTTGCCCTCCTGCTGCTTCCTCATTGTCCCCGTGAATGATCTGCGGTATAAGGAAACAAGACTATAAGCACACAGGCTTAGTAAGACTCTTTCCTACTTACAAAAATCATTCATCCTTTTATAATGAGCACATAAAACATTAATATACTTAGTGCTCTACTTAGAACATAACAACTTGAATCACTTATCATATACTTGACATGGCATGATCATAAACATAAGTGAACACTCCTATCATGGCATGAGACATGGCATAAACGTAAACATAGTAAACATTCTAAGCATGGCATGCTACATGGTATAAACATAAACATAATAAACGTTCCTAGCATGGCATAATACATAGGCATACTTCTTATCATAGCATATGAGCATTCTCTTAACATAATCATGACATAGATCAATTCTTCTCATGCATCGTTCTTAACATGAAGAGTAAGCATAAACTCTTGTTAACATAGCATAATGTATAACATGAATGAATGCATGAGGGGAATGCATATACATAAGGATGCTTAACTTTTAAAAACATACTTTTACATGCTTAAACATAATCATCATATCATTGGGCCCTGGCTTGTACCACATACATACATCATAAACGCGCATCCCTAAGTAAATACGAGGTAGCTAGCCTCAACCTACTAGGGTAAGGACAGCATAGTCGGTAGTCCCCATTCGCGTTCTTAAGGTGCCCATCCCTGTTGCACAGCTTCGGTAGTGCCAGAACCGTGGACGGCATAGTCGGTAGTCCAGAACCGGGGCGTTCTTAAGGTGCCCATCCCTTGGACCCATACTTCGGTCCGGTACAAGCCCATTCATAAAGTAAAATACTTTACATGCTTCATCATTCATAAAACATTCATGACATCTTTAACATAGCATAACTTGTTACGGCTCGGCCCGTCTACCGGCCCATTTACCGGTCCTCACGACCGTCGTACAGTCGACCATCGACCGTGCAGTTTAGCATATTTATGCCTTAAAGTCATAAGCAGCATCTTTCATTCATAAGATGGCATGCATCTTCTTTCATAAAACATGGCATGCATCATCATTCATAAAACATGGCATGCATCATCATTCGTAAGACATGGCATATATCATTCTTATCATGAACATAAACCTAACGTACTCATCGTGGCATCATTCATATCATGAACATAAACCTAACATACTTATCGTGGCATCATTCTTATCATGAACATAAACCTAACATACTTATCGTGGCATCATTCTTATCATGAACATAAACCTAACATACTTAGCATGGCATCATTCTTATCATGAACATAAACCTAACATACTAATCATGACATCATTCATATCATTAACATACACAATAACATAGCATGGTTCTCAACATAACATGAGCATATAACATAGCATGGTTCTCTACATAACATAAGCATACATAGGTAGGCCTTCCATAAACATGCTACCTACCATCCAAGTGGATGGCATAAAACATAAGACATTCATATATAACCCTATTAAGTATGACATCCAATCATGACCATACAAACATAAAACATGGTGCTTGGGGTTAGGGTTATAGGTAACATGATTTCTACCACATGCTTAAACCTATATATATGTATATACACTTCATGGTAAACATAAACCATCATTATTTGAACCCTAACTCCACCCCAAACCCTAGATACATGGCTGGCCGAAACCTATAGGGAGGAGTTTCATCAATTCCATAAACATGTAAGATAGCATAAGGTGAAGGAACAACCATACATCATCTATGAGTCCATAGGAAGCCATTGGGGCTCATGATTAGGGTTAACCCTAACCTTTAGCCCTCCTTCCTAGGGCTGGCCGAAACATGTAAGGCCATGGGGGCATGGAAAAATTCCATTACAATCCCCAATCAATCATTAAACATCAACCATACCTTACCATAGGGGCCATTGGGGCCCTTACTTGAACTAAGTCCTAACTTTTACCCTATTAGCACATCTTGGCCGAAACTCATAGGGTCTCTAGGCCATGTGAAAATTCACATAATCATCCTCCATCTCCCTTATATCATGATAATACATAAAACACATACTTGAAGTTTTAGACCCAACCCTACCCAAGGGTTCTTGAAGTTGGCCGAGACTTTAGGGGGTCCTAGGGTACCCCAAAAATTCTCAAAAATTATGTTTAATCTCTAAACATCATGAGAGTACATTAGACAATATTATGAAGAATTTTAGCATCATCATGGACCCAAAAACCTAGTGGCCGAAACCCATAAAACTAGGGTCCTTGGTTTTTCTTTCTTTCAACATCAAATCCCAAAAACCAACCAATATATCATGCTAAAAACATAAGGAACTATTATACCACAGGTGAGGGAGTCTTACCTTGGTTGATCTTGATTTTTAAACCTTAAGAGAGAAGAAGATTGCAAATTCTTTGGACACTTGAACCCCCTTGCCTTTGTATCCTTGGAAAATCCTTAGATCTTGGTGATGAGACCTTCTTGTGGAGCTTTTCCAAGGGAGAACCTCTCCTTGAGGTTTCGGCTAGGATGAGGGGAGGAGGAGGAAGAAAATGCAATTGATGGAAGAAAGAAGTAACTCCCAAACCCCCCTCTTTATAACTCATCAAGGAGGCAAATGAAGAGTCTCTCCATGACCCTTCATCTTCTTCTAAGCCTTAACCAATATCCACTTCATTCCCTCATAACATTCCCTTGCTAGGTGAGTTGGTTAAAGCATGCATGGTTGTACAAGAGGTCCAAGGTTCAAATCCTTGGTCCATGCACTAATTTTTCTTTTTTTATTTTTATATTTATTTTCTATAAATTTCGAAAATCCCTTTAAAATTCCCCCATAGTTATGTAAATATTTCTCTTAAAACCCCTTTATATTTATACTAATTTTCACCTAAAATTCACCAATAATTATGGTACTAAAAAGCCCATATAAGGCCCATTAGTGCCCTTTTTCCCCAATTTAAATGAGAAAACATGGATTTTCTAGGCCAAAGTTTGCATTAATATTTCTAGGTCCCTCGGAAAATTATCTAGACATGCTTAATATTTTAAGAAAATATTAAAAGAATTTTCCGGGTCATTACAACAGGTGACAGGGGAGGATTCAAACACTTAAGGAGAGGTCAATGGAGGCTTTCTTGGAGCAGGTTTGTCCATTTTCCCATCTCAGGTTGCAACGGCGAGCTGCAGACTGGAGCAGAGACTGGAGCTTGACTGAGGGGAGCTCAGTGAGTCCAGAGATAGCTCAGTAGAGGCTGGCGTTGGCAGATGAGTAGCTGGGAGCTACAGAGATGTTGTCACCTGGTGCTATGTGAAGAATCAAAAAGGGCGGTGGATGGCTTCGTGGAAGCAAGTCTTGGGAACGATTGTTCTTGCCATGCCTTGAGTTCTCCACAACTTGCCTGCTGTGTTCTTGCGATCTTCATCACTTTTGAGCAAGCAATTGAGAAGCAACCATCGTTTACTTGAGCGCTTGAAGGAGAAAACAAGAGGCTTGGAGTCCGACAGTGGGAAGACACGGAGAAGGGTTCTTGCGTGAGATCGCCACTGGGTGGAGCTCAGGGAAGATTGCTGTGTTTTTGTCCTTGCTAAGTGTTTAAGTAAGATCCTTCTTGTTGTTTCTTTGTGCTTAAACTATATCCTTGTTTGAAACACACTATGGAGAGGTTTCTCCACCGAGAAGGAGGTTGCTGATTTATCCGGTGATAACCGGGGCTTGATCTGCCGACGATCAAGGGATCACCCACCTTAAGGGCACGCCAAGGAATAAGGGCAAGTTATCCCCGAACCTTGTAAACTCTCCTTGTTAGCGATCTTGCTAGTTGTGTTTGTTTTGCTTCCATTACGTTTTCTGCATAATCTGTTTTCTACTCTTTCCGCTGTGCTACTGATATTTAAGTTGCAGAAATTGCTATAAGTATTCAAGTTGCAAGTGGTTGGCTATATTCACCCCCCCCCCTCTCTAGCCATCCGATCCCAACAAGTGGTATCAGAGCAAGGGGCTCTTGTACACGGCTTAACATCCGAGAGTTCTCAACAAGATGGCTTTGAGAGAAGGCTTCTCCACCACCCGACCTCCATTCTTTGATGGCTCCGACTTTCAATATTGGAGATCAAAGATGGAATACTATTTGAAGATGGATATCCACACTTGGTTCACAGTGAAGGAGGGATTAACCCCTCCTAAGGATGATGAAGGCAAAGAACTAGAGTCTTCACGGTGGACTGCGGAACAAATTCGGAAGAGTGAAGCCGACGCGAAGGCGGTTGTCACTCTACAATGTGGCATGAACAAAGACCAACTCATCAAGGTTGGTCCTTTCACAAGTGCAAAGGACTTGTGGAACAAACTCATTGAGCTCCATGAAGGTACCCGGGACTCAAGAATTGCCAAGAGGGACTTGTTCTTCAATCAACTCCAAAATCTCTCCATGAAGGAGAATGAGTCGCTAAGTGAGCTCCATAGCCGGTTCAAGGAAGTCCTCAATGGGCTTCATTCAATTGATGAAAAGGTCGAGAATCGCGACCTTGTAAGGTATGTCTTGAAAGCATTTCCGAGGAATGCTTTGTGGTCATCCATGGTGGATGCCTACAAAGTATCCAAGGATTTATCTATTGTGAAATTAGATGATTTATTTTGTGAGATGGAATTGCATGAAATGGCTAACAAAGGCCCCAAGGAGAAGGGGATTGTCTTAGTTGCAGGGGACCGAGCCATTAAGAAGAAGAAGGAGAAGAAGAAGGAGAAGGAGGTCTCATCATCTTCATCTTCTTCCGAATCCGAATCCAATTCCGAGGAAGATGGCAGCGGCTCCTCCTCATCCGAAATGGCCAACTTTGTGAGGAGGATGATGCGAAGAGACCGACGTTTCAAAAGTAGAGGTAACACTAATGAATTCAAACTTGATAAGAATAATGCATCTTGCTTTGAGTGTGGTAGGAAAGGGCATTTTAAGAATGAATGTCCGAGCTTAAGAAGAAGGAGGAGAAATCCAAAAGAAAAGAAGAGAGATCCAAGAAGAAGAAGAAAGCTTTGAAGGCCTCTTGGGATGAGTCATCTTCTAGCTCATCCGATGATGAGAAGGAGGAGAAGAGCACAAGGCAAGTGGCTCTCATGGCTCTTGGAAAGGAGAGCAGTGATGAATCTTCAAGCTCCTCAAACGCGGGTTCATCATCTTCGGATGATGAAGAGGTAACTTCTCCCGAGCTTGAAAAATGCTATAGAGCAATTGCATGTTTAACTAGTATGCTTAAGAAATCCAAAAGTAAGGTTAAAGCATTGCAATTAGAAATTGCTCAATTAAAAGCTTCTAGGGATGATAACATTGATGACTTGCATGTTGAATTACTAGAAGATAAAATTAAATCGTTGAAACATGAGATTGTGAGCTTGAAATCCTCTAAGGTTGAGGAAATCAGTGATTTGCATGATAACGTGTTAGTAGAGGAAAATCAATCATTGAAGAGTGAAGTTGAGAAGCTCAAGAATATTCTTGGGAAATTCTCAAATAGCTCTAAGACCCTAGACATGATCCTAAATGCCCAAAGAGCGGTTTACAATAGGGCCGGTATTGGTTATCGCCCTAAGGAACCGTCATTTGTGTCTCTTATGTCTAGGACTGACATGAGACAATCTAGGACACCCAAGACTCAAAAGAAAGTTCTCAAGGCATGGGTGCCTAAGTCATGTTTAGTTGATGCTTTAGGTCCCAAGGTTTGGGTACCTAAGACTTCTATTTTTCGAATTGTGTAGGTTATGATTGAGGGGGAGCATCTATCAACTTGGTTTGTTGATAGTGGATGCTCCAAACACATGACCGGGGACAGATCATTGTTTACCACATTTCACAAGAAGAGTAGAGATAATGTATCATTTGGTAACAATGGTAGTCTTAAGGTCATAGGAATAGGAGACATTCAAATATCCGAATGTCTTAGAATCTCAAATGTCCTTCTAGTCAAGGAGATGAAGTTTAATCTCCTAAGTGTCAGTCAATTGTGTGACACGGGTTACACAATTGACTTCCAACCAAGTCAATGTCTAGTTAGACAAAATGACACCTTGGACACGGTACTAGTACGAGCAAGAGTAGACAATATTTATCAAGTCTCATTTAAAAGTGCTACTAATGCTTTTGCTAAGTGTTTCATGTCAAAAGAAGAAGAGTCCACCCTTTGGCACCGGAGATTAGCTCATGTCAATATGAAGAACATCCGGAAGTTGGCCAACAAGGGACTAGTTCGAGGCTTACCGAGCATCAAGTATGGAAAAGACAAATTATGTGATGCGTGTCAAATGGGTAAGCAAACAAAATCTGCACATAAAGGTAAAAGCGCTGTGTTGGATCGAGAAATGCGAGAGAGGGGGGGGGTGAATGTCGCAATTCGTTCGGATTTAAAAAGAGTAAGTGCGCAGCGGAAATAAGACACACAAACAATGCTAACACGGTCGTTTTACTTGGTTCGGAGCCTGTGTCGACTCCTACTCCAAGGCCCACGGTCGTTGACCGTTTTCTGCGGGCAATTCTATAAGTTCGTAAACCAGTTTACAATTATTGAATACAGAATAAGTGCAGTAAACTTATATAATAAGAATTATGCTCTTCTTTTACCGATGTCCGGAGTAGATCGAAGATTTCGGGGCAGCGGGACGTCGTCGGCTCGAGTTGGGCAGTATCTGGAGCAAAGTACGAGAGCAGAAGAGCGTGGAAGTGTCCGAAGAATTGATGCTTTGAAGAAGGAGGTCGAGGGCCCTTTATATAGGGCCTAGGGGCGCCCTGGTCGACGGGGGCGCCCCCCACGTGGCAGCCGATCCGGCTGTAGCTCGGTCGCCGTCTGATCCCATTATCCTCGGGATCCGGTTTGACCGGGGCGCCCGGAGGACTCGGGGCGCCCGGCTTGACCGGTCAAAGGCCTCATCTCTTCGGCTTCGCAGGGATGCGCTTCGACAGCTGGCAGTGGGGGCGCCCGCGACACGCGGGGCGCCCGCGACAAGCGGGGCGAAAACGCGTCGAGGTTGTTATATACTTGGGTTGACCTTGGGGGCGCCCTGGTCGTCCGGGGCGCCCTGCTCAGCTTCTGCCTCACTCCTTCGAGGCTCTCTGAGCTGCAGATACTCAGTCCTTCGATCCTGCATCCAGGGTTAGTCCAAATAACAATTATATTATTATTTTATACAGCCTTAGCTGTCTTGGTTCTGACTTTGGTCTCCAAAATGGAGCCCTAGGTCGAACCGACGCCTAATGTTCCCTCAAGGGGAACGCGTCCTCACCTACTCCTCTCGGGAGAGTTTTACCTGGTGCCAACCGGATCCTCCAGTTGGACTTTTGCCCGGCAGTCCTTCGCCAGGTCTTGAGGTACCAAGCTGCCTTTCGCTTGGTGCCTAGCAGCCCTTCGCTAGGTCTTTACTTCTGGCAGCCCTTCGCCAGTGCCTAGCATTCCTTTGCTAGGGTTTTGTCCATTCTGGCAGTCCTTCGCCAGTGCCTAGCATTCCTTCGCTAGGACTTTGTCCATTCTGGCAGTCCTTCGCCAGTGCCTAGCATTCCTTCGCTAGGACTTTGTCCATTCTGGCAGTCCTTCGCCAGTGCCTAGCATTCCTTCGCTAGGACTTTATCTAGTCTGGCAGTCCTTCGCTAGTGCCTAGCATTCCTTCGCTAGGGCTTTTCCTGTACACTCAAGAAACTTGTTAGACACCAATTAACCCTTAACTTTTGAACCCTTTTGTCAATATCAAAACACAGGTTTGACTTGGGTGCAATCTGCCCCAACATGCTGTAAGTACTTCCAATGCATTAGATTTACTTCACATGGATCTATTTGATTATAGTATCATCATATCATTGAATGGAAGTAGATATTGCGTTGTTATCATTGATGATTTCACTAGATACACATGGACTTACTTTTTAAAATATAAGGACCAAACCTTAGATGTGTTTATTCTTTTTGTAGAAGAGTTGAAAATAAAAAATCATTAACAATTAAGACAATTAGAAGTGATCATGGAGGTGAATTTCAAAACCAAAGGTTTTTAGAATTTTGTCAAGATAGAGGTTATAGACATGAGTTCTCTACTCCTAGAACACCACAACAAAATGGTGTTGTAGAGAGGAAGAATCGTGTACTTCAAGAGGCTGCACGAAGCATGCTTAATGAGTACTCACTTCCGAGTTACTTATGGGCTGAAGCCGTAAATACACCTTAGGGTGTTTGGTTGTAAGGTGTTCATCCTAAACACCAAGGATCACCTTGGAAAGTTCACAGCAAAGGCTGAAGAAGGGATACTAGTCGGGTACTCCCTCGTTAGTAAAGCCTACCGAGTCTACAACAAGAAAACTAGATTAGTTGAAGAGTCTTCTGATGTGATTTTTGAAGAAATTCCGAAGTCAATTGACCAGTCAGAAAATGCAGAAGGAGTTCAACTCGAACTAAGGAGACTTAGTTTGAATGAAATTCCAAGTGTTGTTGATGGTGATGAGTCGGATGACGGTGAGCCTAGACAACCCATTGATCAGCCGGATCCTGAGGCTGAACCTGTGTCTAGTGAACCCGTTCAAGAAGCACCACCAACACCAAGGCAAACTAGATTAGCCTCTAGTCATCCCCACGACCAAATTGTTGGAGACATCCATCAAGGGGTTAGGACTAGATCATTCTTCCGGAATGAGGCTAATGAAGTTGCTCTAATTTCCGAAATTGAACCTAGAAAAATTGATGAAGCATTAAATGATCCCGATTGGATTATCGCGATGCAAGATGAACTAGGTCAATTTGAAAGGAGTCAAGTTTGGGACTTAGTCCCTAGACCTAAGAAGACCACCATTATTGGAACCAAATGGGTCTTCAAGAACAAATTGAACCACAAGGGAGAAATCATTAGAAACAAGGCACGCTTGGTAGCCAAAGGCTACAGTCAAGTTGAAGGCCTTGATTATGATGAGACTTATGCTCCCGTGGCACGATTAGAGTCCATCCGATTGATGCTTGCATTTGCAACACATCGTGGCTTCAAATTATTTCAAATGGACGTCAAATCGGCCTTCCTAAATGATTTGATTAGGGAAGAGGTCTATGTCGAACAACCTCCGGGGTTTGAGAGTACCGAATATCCAAACCACGTGTTCAAGCTCAAAAAGGCACTTTATGGCCTTAAACAAGCACCCCGGGCTTGGTATGAGCGGTTGTCGACATTCTTGATTGAAAAGGGCTTCGTTAGAGGTCAAATAGACCCTACACTGTTTCTACGAAGAGATGGTGAGAATATATTTGTAGCCCAAGTATATGTCGATGACATAATTTGTGGCTCAAACAATAAGGGCTATTTAAATGAGTTCATTGGACACATGGAGAGTGAGTTTGAAATGAGTCTAGTGGGAGAGTTGACTTTCTTCCTTGGACTTGAAATCAAGCAAACTCGCGATGGTATCCATGTGTACCAATCAAAGTATACACATGAAATGCTTCGAAAATTCAATATGAGTGATTTGAAAGAGGTAACCACTCCCATGGCTACAAACACGAGATTAGACAATGATGAGAGTGGTAAACCTGTTGATTTAACTCAATATCGAAGCATGATAGGCAGTTTGCTATACCTCACAGCTAGTCGACCAGATATACTATTTGCTGTAGGTATGTGCGCGAGGTATCAAGTCTGTGCCAAGGAATCTCACCTAATTGCTGTTAAGCGAATTTTGAGATATCTTAAGGGCACAATTGGTGTAGGTCTTTGGTATCCCCGTACCGAATCTTTTGATTTGATGGGCTATACGGATTCCAACTACACTGGATGTAAGTTGGACCGGAAAAGCACTAGTGGGGGCTGCCAATTCTTAGGGTCGTCCTTAGTAAGTTGGTCAAGTCGGAAGCAACATTGTGTTACTCTTTCCACTACCGAGGCAGAATATATCGCCATGGGAGAGAGTATATCGCAATTGTTGTGGATGATTCACACCTTAGAGGACTATGGATTGAGTTACAAGGGTGTGCAAGTGTTATGTGATAACATTAGTACAATCAACTTAACCAAGAATCCAGTCCATCATTCTAGGATAAAACATATTGAAGTAAGACACCACTTCATTAGGGATCATGTAGCTAAGGGGAACATCATACTCTCACATGTGGAGTCAAAGTCAAACCTAGCTGACATTTTCACTAAACCACTTCCCGAAAGTGAATTTAGTTTCCTAAGACGGGAATTGGGAATGTGTCACGCTTCATGATGTTCAAATTGCATTCAAAACCCTTCATGATGATTTCAAAATTTTTGGGAACAATTGGGTAACTTTGGGAACATCTCACACAAACTATAAGGTTTAACAAAACGTTTTTGTTTGCTAGATATGGGGTGAGATGTTAGGTTCAACTCAATTTCTCAAAATGTCATTGCATCCCTTGAGGAATTAAGTTGACGAGATAATAATCACGGTGGTGACCAAGTATGGGGAAACCATTGCATAACATATGTGTATATGGCTCCATGATCATACTTGGACATTCCAATTAAGGCAACTTGATTGGAAACTTGAATTTGGAATCAAAACTTGGTTGAATTTGCTTGATTGATTGTTGATTGAGTTTGACTCCATTTAGATAGATCAAAGTGATTGTTGAACCTATAGGGACTTTTGATTCTTGTTCAGGGATCAATTCTAGTCATGGAATCATATCCAAGTTCGACACAGTCCATCAAATATCGTTTGAAAAATTCAGAAGTTCTGAAACTGAACATTTCAGTTCGTATCAGGAACTCTGATCGGTCACCGGACCGATCAGGCATAGGGCTGATCGGTCGCTGGACCGATCTGGCTTCTTCCAGTAGTGTTCGGTCCACAGACCGATCGGCGAGGCAAGCCGTGATCTTCCGGAATTTGACTTAGTGCACTGAGCTAGCCTGGATCGGTCTCCGGACCGATCTGGCACCCTGTGGGGATCGGTCCATAGACCGATCAGGGAGCTCAGCGGTTTCTCTCCGGACCCTACTGATCGTATCTTGATCGGTCACCCGACCGATCAGGAGCGCGTCTGATCGGTCGTCCGACCGATCAGGACCAGGCCAGTCCGATCAGGCTATAGCCTGATCGGTCTGGGTGCGATCAGATCGAACGGTGATCCGTTCAGATACATTAAATTCTGGTTGATGGACCGATCCACCAACCGATTAACTCTCTCCAAAACCTCGTTTTCCCAAACCCTAGCGCCGAAACACCCTCTTCTGCGCAACCTTGTGCGAGCGAGAGAGTTCTTGCGTCTCCCTTCTTCACGCGTGTGCGAGTTCTTGCGAAGGCTTCTACGGGCGTCTTCTCCTAACTGCAAGTTCTTGTGTGCTCGAAGTCTCCTTCTCCACCACAAGTTCTTTCTCAGTCTTGCAATCCCTTCAAACAAACTTCAATGGCGCCTAAGTAAGCTTTGATTTCAGTTTTCTTTTCACAACAGTTCTTGGAATATATGTTTGTGAAGCTAACCAAGTTTTGTTCTTATTCTTGCTATTGTGTCATGACTTACTTGTTGTTGCCGTGGACTTCCATTCCAACCAAATGATCAATTTTTCACCTCTTCACTATCCTACGTTTGATCTTGATCGAATCTATCTATCTTTTGATTGGGTCTCATCCTATAAATGATCAATTCTTGCTTTGTCGTGATTCAACCTAATTGTATGATCAATCTTACCAAATGCATTAAATTTTATATCATGATCCATTCAACTCTTTAGAAAATCTGCTAAGGGAAAGGAGGTAGCGGAGGGTAGTTCAAGGGGGAAAACTCCCTCGTCTTCTGCACCTTCCAGAAGGCCACAGCCTTCTACTAGCTCCAGGTTCCCAAATGCGGCCTGTGAACAGGCCTTCCAAGCACGGACCTTCAAACTATTACCCTGTCGCTCCATTGACGTTCCCTTCCTAACTGAGTATTGCCCCTCTGTCATGGAGATTGTCACTTACTACAATCTGGGTTTTCTTTTGACTTTGGAACGGACCATAAATTACGACCTCGTCTCTGAATTTTACAACAACCTACAACAAGGTCCTCAAGGGGGATTCGAGTTCACTACTCGTGTTGGGAAGATGAACCTCGATTTTTCATATGAGATTTTGGCAGAGTACTTAGGTGGTCGACGATCACCGAATCTGTAATCGATCTATCCTGAACTTCCTGATCCTCTGCTAGCACCGTTTACAGATGTTACCCCTGACTCTATCTATTAGCACTTCTTCGGTCATCCTCGCCCTGCCGGGCTTGATGAGTTGGGTCCAGTTTTTCCTACCTTTGCAGCTCTCCGCCTTGCTCCATCTGACTATGTTCTTTTCAAGATAATCACAAATTGCATCTTACCAATCACTTCAAAATCATTGGCCGAGATCCGACCCTACCATTGCCTTATGCTCTATGGCATGCATTGTCGGATGGACTTCGATATTATGGAGAGCATCTTCCAATCTATCCTATCCTACCGTGAGCCAAGTCGTCGCACGGTTTATATGCCGTTTGGTCACATCATCATTGATTGGCTTATGTCAGTTGGTGTTGATGTCACCAAAGGCAGGACCGTGCCCATGGTTAAGCAAGATTGTCGGTTGGGTCGGCGAGCTTTTGCGAAGTCTGGTATGATCATTCGTGAGCAAGATGGGGTGTTGGTGTGGAAGGATGGGCGAGGTCTCGGTGAGTTACCTGGCGGAGCACCACACTTCCAGGCGCCACCCGATGCTGCTCCCCATGAGCCCCATGCTGCTGACGATTACTACGATGAGCCCGAGCCAGATTTGCGCTGGCAGATTTCAGAGCTCGAGTGGACCATCCAGCAGGATCTTCATTTACGAGAGCTTCATCGAGAGGAGATCTGCTCGGAGTTCAGGGCATTCGATCGCCGATTGACCGGCGTAGAGTCTACTGTTTCTGGGGTCCAGGCATTACAGCAGACGTGGTACGAAGAGTGGCGCCGCCATACATTTCCAGGGGATCCTCCTTCGGGCAGCGCTGCACCGGGATCGACTGATGCCACGATGGATGACCTCATGCGCGATGACGACCCCCCCACTGACACTTGAGCTTGGATGTCTGCTGTCTTATCATGATCTGCGTATTTGACTGTGATACTTTTCGGTTGTATGCCCTGTGACTTGATTGTTGTGACCTTGTGTCACATGTATTTTGCTACTTGTCTGGATGTCTTATGCATTGACTTGTCTGACTTTGCTTCACATGCTTATCTACTCTTAGTATATCTATTGTTGATGCCATGAGGTTTATCTGCATGATTGTTCAATTGTCATGTTTATGCTTACAATGTCATGTCTACTTGATACTTATGAATATTACGGCATGCTTTGTGAGTTTATACTTCATACTCATATGATGCATGTGATTGGTATGTCTTGCTATATCTTTTTCACATGAGGTCGTATGATTATTCCACAAACTATCACATCTTTGTTGATTTGGGATACCTCTAGGGTTGAGGGGGAGTTTGTTTTAATCTTAACAGTCCCTCTTGCCCCTTTTCGGTGTTCGACAAAGGGGGAGAGTGTGAATTGGTTAAGTTTAAAATGATTATGTTGTAGGGGGAGGATCTGGATTCCCCTATGATTCAAAATTTGGAAAATTGATTGAGAATCCCTAAAATTAAAATCGGGTTGTCAAACAACAAAAAGGGGGAGATTGTTGATGCAGTCTGGCCCTGATTGTTGTTTTGGTGTTGACAACGATTTTAGTTTAGGTTGATGATGATGATGATGATGATTATGATTAAGTCCTGATCGAGGATTAGGCATGATATGGAGGATTCTAGCCTGGAGGGCTAGGTGTTTGGAAAAATCCTAACCTGGAGGGTTAGGTGTGAGAAATCCTAGCTTGGAGGGCTAGGTGTTGGAAAAGTCCTAATTCGGAAGGGTTGGGTGAAAAGTCCTAGCTTGGAGGGCTAGGTGAAAAGTCCTAAGTTGGAGGGTTAGGTGCAAATTCCCATCCTGGAGAATTAGGTGAAAAAATCCTGGCTTGGAGGGTCAGGTGCCTAGCTTGGAGGGCTAGGTTGGATGAAGTTCTAACTCGGAAGGGTTGGGTGAAAAGTCCTAGCTTGGAGGGCAAGGTGAAAAGTCCTAACTTTGAGGGTTAGGTGCAAATTCCCAACTTGGAGAGTTAGATGGAAAATCCTTAGCTTGGAGGGCTAAGGTGGATGGAAACTTAGCTTGGAGGGCTGAGTTTGAGTCCCTGGATCGGTCTGGTGATCGATCAGGGATTTTGGCAAGCTGCTCCTTCGTGGATCGGTCTGGTGACCGATCCAGCGATGACTGATCGGTCGGGTGACCGATCAGGGAGCACACAGTGAGGTTGAGAACCTACTGTGTTGCTCCTGATCGATCTGGTGACCGATCAGGGAGTATGCGTTTCACCCACTGACTGGCTCCTGATCGGTCTGGTGACCGATCAGGGAGCGAGCAGTGAGGTTGAGTTCCCTCGCTGAACTGCTCCTGATCGGTCTGCTGACCGATCAGGATCACTGTGCAGATCATTCTGGTGAACGATCCAGCTTCGCGGGCTTCTCACTAAGATCGATCAGGACGGCTCCTGATCGGTCTGGTGGTGATCTGATCGGACTGCTGACCGATCTGGTGACACCCTGATCAATCAGTTGACCGATCAGAGGGCTTAGCCTGCGAAACTCAGAAATCGCCCCATATAAGGGTGGATCGGTCCAGTGAACGATCCACGACCTGGGATCGGTCTGGTGATCGGTCCAGGAGAATCTCAAAGAAATCGCGATTTCTGATTGAGCGTTGGGGATCGATCAGGACGGAGCCTGATCGGTCTGGAACCAGCCTGATTGGTCTGGTGACCGATCAGGAGGCTCTCTGATCGGTCCGGTGACCGATCACTTTAATTCAAATTGCATTGTCAGACGCTCTAATCGCGTCTGAACACAACCGATTCGCTGCCACTTTCCTCTGATATTTGATATGCTGGTTGATTTGCTGCTCTAATACTCTAATCAAGCTACAGGTGACAGGGGAGGATTCAAACACTTAAGGAGAGGTCAATGGAGGCTTTCCTTGGAGCAGGTTTGTCCATTTTGCCATCTCAGGTTGCAACGGCGAGCTGCAGACTGGAGCAGAGACTGGAGCTTGACTGAGGGGAGCTCAGTGAGTCCAGAGATAGTTCAGTAGAGGCTGGAGTTGGCAGATGAGTAGCTGGGAGCTATAGAGATGTTGTCACCTGGTGCTATGTGAAGAATCAAAAAGGGCGGTGGATGGCTTCGTGGAAGCAAGTCTTGGGAACGATTGTTCTTGTCGTGCCTTGAGTTCTCCACAACTTGCCTGCTGTGTTCTTGCGATCTTCATCACTTTTGAGCAAGCAATTGAGAAGCAACCATCGTTTACTTGAGCGCTTGAAGGAGAAAACAAGAGGCTTGGAGTCCGACAGTGGGAAGACACGGAGAAGGGTTCTTGCGTGAGATCGCCACTGGGTGGAGCTCAGGGAAGCTTGCTGTGTTTTTGTCCTTGCTAAGTGTTTGAGTAAGATCCTTCTTGTTGTTTCTTTGTGCTTAAACTATATCCTTGTTTGAAACACACTGTGTAGAGGTTTCTCCACCGAGAAGGAGATTGCTGATTTATCCGGTGATAACCGGGGCTTGATCTGCCGACGATCAAGGGATCGCCCACCTTAAGGGCACGCCAAGGAGTAGGGGCAAGTTATCCCCGAACCTTGTAAACCCTCCTTGTTAGCGATCTTGCTAGTTGTGTTTGTTTTGCTTCCGTTACGTTTTCTGCATAATATGTTTTCTACTCTTTCCGCTGTGCTACTGATATTTAAGTTGCAGAAATTGCTATAAGTATTCAAGTTGCAAGTGGTTGGATATATTCACCCCCCCCCCTCTCTAGCCATCCGATCACAACACCTGGATGCAGGACCGAAGGAACGAGTGTCTGCAGATCAGAGAGTCTCAAAGGAGTGAGGCAACAGCTAACCAGGGCGCCCGGAGTGTCCCGGGTGCCCGCCCGGAGTGTCCCGGGCGCCCCCAAGGTGAACACAAAACACACAAGTAAAAAGCACGCTTCGACAGTACATCCTGCGGGCGCCCCGTGCTCCCGGGCGCCCCCGTTGCTCCCGGGCGCCCCCAACAGCAAGCATCGAAGCGCAAGCCAGCGAAGCAAGGGATAAAGTTTGACCCGGTCAACCCGGGCGCCCCGAGCGCTCCGGGCGCCCCGGTCAAAGATGATCCCGAAGTCAAAGGGATCAGAAGCTGACCGAGATCAAGCCGGATCAAATGCCACGTGGGGGGGCGCCCTCGACGATCCGGGCGCCCCCAGGGCTATTTAAAGGCCCCTCGACCCCAAGCTTCAGAACAACTTCCAATCAACGCTTCTATGCTCTTCTGCTCTCGCGCTTCGCCCCGGAATCCTTCCAACTCGAGCCGACGACATCCTGCTGCTCCGAAAAAGTCGATCTACCTCGGACGTCGGTAAAAGAGCTATTTAAGTTTACTGTACTCAATTCTGTAATAATCTTTTTGTAAACTATTTGCGCCTCATATAGAATTGCCCAAAGTAAACGATCAACGACCGTGGGCCTTGGAGTAGGAGTCGACCCAGGCTCCGAACCAAGTAAAATCGACTGTGTCTCTGTGTGATTTTGTTTTTATTAATTTCCGCTGCGTACTTGCTCTAAGTGTTTCCGAAAAATGATTTCCGATATTCACCCCCCCTCTATTGGTTTTCTTGATCCAACAAGTGGTATCAGAGCGGGGAAGTTCAAACCTGGTGCAACCACCAGTTTGAAAATTTTTTCAGAATTTTTATTTTCTTTTTCTCGTTCAAATTTTCGTAAAATATTTCGTTCGAATTTTTTTTCTTATTAATCGAGGTTGGTGCAACACCTCTCATTATTACATTTTATTCATCCCACACTACTAATCCAAGACCTAGTCTTGGGAAACTTGTTTTTTTTTGTTAGTTTTCTTATTTTTCAGATCATATGGTCATGCAAGAGAGATTTAGCACCGCCAGACCTCCACTTTTCAGTGGAGAAGACTTTTCGTACTGGAAAAGTCGTATGGAGGTCCACCTGAAAACTCAGGTGGACATATGGATTATCATCCAGTCCGGATTGGAGATTCCCACAAATGCTGAAGGCTTACCTCAAAGCTACTCAGAATGGGACACCACCCTGAAGCGCAAAATATAAGCCGATGCAAAAGCAACACAAACCCTACAATGCGGGCTAACAAAGGAAGAGCTGAACCGAGTGGGCCCCTTCAACAGTGCCAAGGAGCTGTGGGCAAAATTGATCGAGCTACACGAAGGAACATCAGACACCAGGATCAGTAAGAGGGATCTGCTCCTGAACAAATTGTACACCATCAAGATGGCCGACAACGAAACAGCAGCCCAACTCCACGCACGCATCCAAGAATTGATGAACGGTCTTCACACTATAGGTCACAAGGTCGAAAATCGTGACCTAATAAGGTATGCCCTAAACGCATTCCCTAGAAATACCTTGTGGGCATCTATGGTAGATGCATACAAGATTTCAAGAGATCTCTCTAAAATTAAATTAGACGAATTGTTTTCTGAGTTAGAACTTCATGAACAGACTAACTGCAATATGACCGAGAAGAGTATTGCCTTTTTTGCAGGAAAAACTGGAAGATCGACAAAGAAGAAACCTCAACCTGAACCCGAGTCTACCTCAGACTCAGACGCAGAAGATGAAGAAGGAGATCAATCTGAGCTGGTCCGACTGGCCCGAAGCTACTACAAAAAATTAAAGAACCAAGCCAACACACGGAGAACAAGCCGAAGAAAGGACGAACCAGCTGAACCCGCAAACAAGCCCAACGTGACCTGCTACGAGTGCAAGAAAAAGGGTCACTACAAGTCAGAGTGTCCTAACCTAAAGGAGACTAAAAAGACGAGAAGAAAGAAAGCACTGCAAGCAACCTGGGACGAACCTTCCTCAGAAGAAGAAGAAGAGGCACCCCAATCAAACCTACTAGCCCTGACCGCCTCAGAAGAAGTTGAGACTGAATCAGAATCAGAACAGGACGACGGCAAACTGACCTTCTCAGAGGATGGCGAAATCAAGGTGAGTGGTTTTAATAGAAGTCAGTTAAACGTTTTAATTTCATATCTTTCTCGAGATTTGGCGAAAGCCAAACTCCGAATCGAGTCCCTCCGACAGGAAGTAAAACTCCTGAAAGAGGGAGCTGACTCTAAATCATTAACCGAGAACGTTCAAGAAGGAACTCCTACTCAAGTTGAAAAACTTGAGAAAGAAAACTCCTCCCTGAAAACTCAGGTTAAGGATCTTAGAGCGGCCTTAGAACGATTTACTTCTGGTTCCAAAAATCTTGACATGATTCTTGGAAAACAGAAGTCCGTTCTAAATCGATCCGGACTTGGCTACAGAACCAAATCCCGACAAAGATCGTATTTTGCTGTACTGAATCAGTCCAGAGGTAAAGTTCAGGCATGGGTACCTAAACTGTGCCTGAACCAACCAACTGGATCAAATCAATATTGGATCCCCAAGGACAAGATTCACATCTTGCCTAATCATTATCGTGGCTATAGTCCAGGGGGAGCCAAATTGAAAACTATTTTTAATGTTAAATAGAATTATATTCTTGCAATTTGCCTGATTGATTGTTTATTTAAATTTCTGCAATTTACCATGCTTAGACTTAGGTTAGCTTAAGGACTAAACAAACTTAACCGAAACTTGACAACATAGTATTGGGTGGAGGTGAGATGATAGTACGTTAGGGAAACCAATTCTAATAAGATCAAGTTCACTTGGTCTCTTTAGACTGGTGAAACTAGCCGAAGCTACCGATCCAAAATCCAAACTAGTTAGACCAGAACTTTTTCAAAAATTAATTTTGAAAATGAAATTTCATTAAACGGCTTTGTCAAGGAAAGGGTTGATGATCCAATAAGGCTGCGGCCAAAGAAGGCCTAGTGCCTCGCCAAGACCTGGAAGCCAATTTTTGAATTTCAAATTCAAATTACTTTTTGTTAAATTCAAATCTAACACAAACTTTCAGTTAAGTATAGATTCGAACCTTCTCTTTCAAAATAAACTTAACTGTTCTCCAAAAATTAATGCAAAGTTGTCAAAATAAACTAACTCTTTCAAAATAATTTTATTATCAAAACCTGTCTCACAAAACCTATAAGGCTAATATGATTGAAAATCCTAGATTTGGGTGAGACAGACTAGGTAGTAAAAATCAATTTAAGCTATTCCTGACTCTAGTTGGATCCAAATCAACAAAACTCTTTATGTGTAGGAACATAAAGATTTGGACCAATGGATGTTGGATAGCGGTTGCTCCAGACACATGACTGGAGATAAATTGAAATTCACCAAACTGAAGTTCAAAAACCTAGGCTCAGTAGCATTTGGCAACAATGCTACCCTAAAGGTAATTGGGTCAGGTAATATTGAACTTAAATCTGATTTTATTATTAAGAAAGTTCTTTTGGTTGAAAACTTTAACTTTAACTTGTAACGACCCGGAAAATTCTCTTGATATTTTAGGAAAATATTGAGCATGTTTAGATAATTTTCGAAGGATCTAGAAGTATTGATACGAACTTTGGGCTAGAAAACCTATGTTTTCTCATTTAAATTGAGAAAACTAAGTACTAATGGGCCTTATATGGGCTTTTTGGTACCTTGATTATAGGTGGATTTTAGGTAAAAATTAGTATAAATATAAATAGGATTTAAGTAGGCATATTAGCATAATTGTGGGTAAGTCTTGGCCTAATGTTCCTATTTAAATTGAGAAATTATGTACTAATGAGCTGTAAATGGGCTCCAAAAATGGGTATTAATTGGGTAAAATTTATATAAATATAAAAGAATCTTATTTAGGAATATTAGCATAATTATGGGTGATTGTTGGGGAATTTTCGAAATAAAAGGGAATTTTCGAAAATTAGAGGAAAAGGTTTAAATAAAAGGAAAATAAAATAAAAATAAAGGTGCATGGGCCAAGGATTGAACCTTGGACCTCTTGTACAACCATGAATGCTTTAACCAACTCACCTAGCAAGGAATTCGTATGAGTAAATGAAGTAGAGGTTGGTTAAGAAGTAGAAGGAGATGAAGGGTCATGGAGAGACTCTTCATTTGCCTCTTTAAAGGAGCTATAAAAAGGGGGTTTGGGGGGTTACTTCTCTTCACCATCAAGTGCATTTGCTCCTCTCCTCCCTCCTCATTCTAGCCGAGACTCTTAGGGAGAGTTCTCCCTTGGAAAGGCTTCCACCAAGGCTCCATCACCCAAGATCTAAAGTTCTTACAAGGATCCAAGGACTAGGTGTGGTCAAGAGACATCAAGTCTTCTTCCTTCTCTCCATCCAAGGTCAAAAAAATTTAGAAACCCCAAGGTAAGACTCCCTCACCTGGGGTATAATAGTTATCTATGATTTCCATGATTTTTAGCATGATATATGGGTTAGTTTTTGGATGTGATGTTGAAAGGAAAGAAAAACCAAGGTCCTCAAGTTTATGGATTTCGGCCAGCATGATTTAAAAGTCTGTAAATATGCTAAAAATCCTTATAATGTTATTTGATGTTCCCTTATGATGTGTAGAGGTTAAGTATAATTTTTGAGAATTTTTGGAGAACCCTAGAGACCCTATGGGTTTCGGCCAACAACAAGGAAAGGAAACCAAGAACCCTAGGTTTGTGGGTTTCGGCCACCATGATTTTGGGGTCTATAATTATGCCAAAAATCTTGATAATGTTGTTTAATGTTCCCTTATGATGTTTAGTAAGTAAATATAATTTTTGGGAATTTTTGGAGTACCCTAGAGACCCTATGGGTTTCGGCCAACAACAAGGAAAGGAAACCAAGAACCCTAGGTTTGTGGGTTTCGGCCACCATGATTTTGGGGTCTATAATTATGCCAAAAATCTTGATAATGTTGTTTAATGTTCCCTTATGATGTTTAGTAAGTAAATATAATTTTTGGGAATTTTTGGAGTATCTAGGGGTTTCGGCCAACAACAAGGAAAGGAAACCAAGAACCCTAGGTTTGTGGGTTTCGACCACCATGATTTTGGGGTCTATAATTATGCCAAAAATCTTGATAATGTTTATTAATGTTCCCTTATGATGTGTAGTAAGTAAATATAATTTTTGGGAATTTTTGGGGTTGGGTTAAACCTACCAAGATGCTTGGGTATAGGTGATTAGGAGGTATGCTTAAGTAAGGTGGAAGAATATCATGTTAACTAAACCTTTAGCTTATATGTCATGAAATATATGTTAGGTTATAGAATGCTTAGACATGTGCCATGATTTAGGAATGATATGTAGGTATGCCATGACGTATGAATGATGTGTATGTATGCCATGTCTTACGAATGATATGAATGTATGTCATGCTTATGTATGTATGTCATGCTATATGAATGATGTGTACCTGTGCCGTGTCAAAAAATGAAAATGATGAATGAAGGTTAAGTATGATGAATGAATGACTATGCTATGAATGATGATGCCTTTAAGGCATAATGGTGATGAAAGAATAATGAATGAATGAATATGCCATGAATGATGATGAATGAAGAAGCATATGAAAGCATTTATTTTATTTTATGGGCTTGTACCGGACCTAAGTAGGGTCCACGGTTCTGGACTACCGATGATGCTGTCCACGGTTCGGGACTACCGATGATGCTGTCCTTACGGTTCGGGACTACCGATGAAGCTGTCCTTACCCTAGTAGGTCGAGATTAGCTACCTCGTATTTACTTAGGGATGCGCGCATATGATGAATGAATGTGGTACAAGCCAGGGCCCAATGAAAGTTATGATTATGTTAAAAGCATGTTTTCAAGATTAAGCATCCTTATATATATATATATATATATATATATATATATATATATATATATATATATATATATATATATATATATATGCACGATTGCCACATGCATCCATTCATGTTATGCATTATGTTATGAAAAGTATGTTTACGAAAAGTATGTTATGAAGGTATGTTCATGCCATGATTTTTATTTATGTTTATGCCATGATTTTATTTATGTTTATGCCATGATTTTATTTATGTTTATGCCATGATATTATTTAAACTTATGCCATGATATTATTTATGTTTATGCCATGATGTTATTTATGTTTATGCCATG
The DNA here is from genome assembly GCA_024364735.1 of Boesenbergia rotunda. NCBI lineage: Eukaryota > Viridiplantae > Streptophyta > Magnoliopsida > Zingiberales > Zingiberaceae > Boesenbergia > Boesenbergia rotunda. Next base: position 180,208 of record JAGFNQ010000325.1, on the reverse strand, counting down.
ATTTGATGCTAGTTTAGAATACCATGCTTTAATTATGTTTATGATAGTTTAGGATGTCATGATTTTATCTATGTTCATGTTAGTTTAGGATGCCATGATTTTATGCTAGTTTAGAATGTCATGCTTTAATTATGTGTATGCTAGGTTAGGATGCCATGAGTTTATTGATGTTTATGTTAGTTTAGGATGCCATGGTTCAATTATGTTTATGTTACGTTAGAATGCCATTATTTTGTTCATGCTCATGCTAGTATGAGATGTCATGATTGTAATTAGATTTATGCCATGATTTTATTTATGTCTATGTCAAGTATTATGTCATGCTATGAATGTTTACGATGTTTATGTTATGTCAAGTATTATGCCATACCCGAATGTTTATGGTTATGTTTATGCCATGCTATGAATGGGGTGAAGCTATGTCCATGACATGTCAAATGAATGCTAAGTGATGTTAAGGATGATGCTCTAAGTAAAGCGCTAAGTGTGCTAATGTTTCATATGTTTATGATTAAGTGACGGATGGTTTTAGTGAGTAGGAAAGAGTCTTACTAAGCCTGTGTGATTATAGTTTTATTTTTCTTATACCGCAGATCACGCAAAGGAACAGTAAGGAAGCAGCAGGAGGGCATTGCAGAATGTGTGTGATAGTGACTTGGCCAAGAGACCATATGTTTGCTTGTCTTATGATAGAACTTTACCTTTACTACTAAGTACTTGAATATGACTCTATGACATGATGCTAAAGCATGACATGATGATAAGTATGTTATGATGCAAAGTATAAGGTTAATATGCCAAGCTTTCATGTTATGATGCTAGGAATGGTAGTAAGTGCATGTAGGTGTAAGTTTGAAGTTTTCCGCTGCATTATGATGTCTACATGCCCTAAGTATGTTAGCGTAACGCCGCTTTATGATGGTCAAAAAAAAAAAGCGGGCGTTACATAACTTGCTTAGCATAAGTCAGTTATGTGATTCTGGTTATATAGTTACCTTCAACAATTCTAACTGCCTTATTAGAAATGTACAAAACTCAGAAATCATGCTTAGGGCACTAGGAAAAATAATGTATACACAATAAACCTTCCCCTAGTACCCAAATGTATGTTAACTCAGTTAGAACAATCAAACCTCTGGCATAGGAGACTAGGTCATACTAACTTAAGAACTATCTCAAAAATCACCCAACTTGGACTAATTAAAGGTATACCTAAAATTAAAAATCATGAAAACCTAATATGTGAATCATGTAATCAAGGTAAACAAACCAAATCTAATCACAAACTAATCCAATCTGACCTAACTCAAACCTTACTTGAGCTCCTGCACCTTGACCTATTTGATTCACATGGAGCCAAGTCACTAAGCGGAAACCGATACTGCTTAGTAATAGTTGATGATTATTCAAGGTTTACCTGGGTTAGGTTTCTAAAAACCAAAGATGAAACCCTAAACCTATTTAATGATTTCTGTAAGCTAATTGAAAATCAAAACGATACCAAAATTAAAAGACTTAGAAGTGACCACGGGGGAGAATTTGAAAATCAACGGTTTGAGAAATTTTGTAAGGTCAATGGTTATTTGCATGAATTTTCATGTCCTAGAACCCCCCAACAAAATGGGATAGTAGAAAGAAGAAATAGAACATTACAGGAAGCCGCTAGGGCTATGCTCAACGAATTTCACTTAGCAAACCAATTTTGGGCAGAAGCGATTAGTACGGCTTGTTACATCCAAAACAGGGTGCTAGTTAACAAGCGACACAACAAAACACCCTATGAATTGTACTACCATAGGCTCCCAAATCTACACTACCTAAGGGTCTTTGGATGCAAAGTCCATATCCTAAACACCAAAGACTACTTAGGAAAATTTCAATCTAAATCAACCCTAGGTATCTTCCTAGGATACTCAACCACAAGTAGAGCCTATAGAGTGTACAACAAACAAACTAAGAAAATTGAAGAAACAACTAACTTAATATTTGATGAAGAAGTCAAATCAACATCCGATAATCCAGACCTAACTTCATCAAATTCTGATCAAGAAAATAATGAACAAACTAATGAACCCTTAATTGAAAGTTTAAACGAACTAACTATTGAATCAATTAATGAGCCAACTGAACCAATTATTGAACCTACAAATGCACCAGCCCATAGAGTCGAATCAAACAGTGAACCAAACCGACCAGCCGGACCTGAGGCTGAACCAAGTTCTAGAAGAACCAAGAAACCCAGACTTAGTCACCCAACCGATCAAATTGTGGGTGATCCAACTCTAGGAGTCAGGACTAGATCCTCCTATAGAAACCTTAGTCAAATAGCTATGATATCGAAAATAGAACCCAAAACTATAGATGAAGCCCTACCTGACCCTGATTGGATCATAGCTATGCAAGAAGAATTAGCCCAATTTGAGAGGAACCAAGTATGGGAACTAGTGCCTAAACCTGAAGGCAAATCCATCATAGATACTAAGTGGGTCTTTAGGAATAAGCTAAATGATCAAGAAGAAATAGTCAGAAATAAAGCCCGCTTAGTAGCCAAGGGATTCAGCCAAGTAGAGGGATTAGATTACGATGAAACATATGCCCCAGTAGCTAGACTTGAGTCCATTAGAATGTTGTTAGCATTTGCATCCCATAAAGGATTTAAGCTATACCAAATGGATGTAAAGTCAGCCTTCACTACAACAAATATGTCTTTTCGCAGCGCGCAATAATTGTATCCGCAGCGCGCATCAAATGTTGCATAACTCCAAGCTGTTAAAAGTCACAACTTATCCGCAGCGTGCAGCTGCGCGCTGCGGATAAGTTGCATCCACAACGCGCAGCTACACGCTGCAGATAAGTGGATCCGAAGCACACGAATATACACTGCGGATAATTACATCCGTAGCGAGTGGTTGCGCGCTGCGGATATATGCATCCGCAAATATGCGCAGCGCGCGGCCGGCCATATCCGCAATGTATATTTGTACGCTGCGGATACTAATATATTCCATATAATTAAAATCTCACATATACACATTTTACACAATTTGATAATATAATAAATATACCACATCACTTCTCTCAATTAACAACATCCAAAACTAAAACATTTATATCACAATTAATCATCAACACCACACTTTACCAAAATAACATTTCACTTACTAGCAAAAACCATTACAAATTAGTCATAAGTCTAAAATAACTGAGTAGCAAAAAAAAATTACAAACTAGTCATAAGTCTAAAGTACGTAACTCAGTCAAAAATTATAAACTTAGATAACCAAGCAACTGTGCTTCCTATTGCATATTCGAGAAACAACATTTCATCATTTGGTCGAATGAGATCCAGCTTATTCACAAACACTCTATCAATCCAAACTTTCCAACAAGCTCCACCAAGAGGAACGTGATGCACTTTTACTTTGGGATCTGTGGATGCAATTCGACCTTCTGCAACAACTCCGTCAATGCTCCAATGAAGCAGCTTACATTTAGTATTATTAATGATATCTCCACGACTCAAGGTCTTTAGTTGTAACTGTATAATCAAAAAAATCTGTAAGAAAATGTACAACGAATACACAACAGTTAACTTGTACAACGAATGTAAGAAAAAATTTGTATAATCAAACTTGTACAGCAGTTAAGAAAACTTGTACAACAGTTAACTTGTACAACGAATGTAAGAAAAAATCTGTATAATCAAACTTATACAGCAGTTAAGAAAACTTGTACAACGAATGCACAGCAGTTAAGAAAAGATCAATCTAATCAAGACCGTTGTGTTTTACCCCAGAGTAGCATTCTCACACATTAAGGCAGTCCATTGCTTTTTCGTTTTCTTCTCCTCCATGTACAATCTCTTCCACATAAAGTCAAAAACTACTCGATATGAAAGTTTAAAAACAAAACAAAATAAAACAAAACAAAAACCCCTCTTATTTCTAACCGGCCTGTTATATCTCAATCACCTTTTTTTCCTCTCTGAAAATGTAATGTCTAGAAAAGTATTCACGGCATGGCGCCAGTGGACAGTTAGCTAGCGGCAATGGACAAAACCGTTTACGGACAATATTTAATCTAATCAAATTGTAAAGCCGACATATTATACCAGGGAAATTGTATCTTGTTACCAGAGTTGTAGTTTGTTGTTGGCTAACATTGCAAATATTGTCAATTTTTTTTGCACCATGGATATCAACACCGCCACGAATAGAATTTTGTCTGCAAAAATACAGAGTCAATGGAAAGTAATATAACCATCCTCTAGCAAACTATTATCTTGGTGTACTCGACTTGGCAAAATAAGAACTTTTAGGCTCTTACCTTTGAACAGGTTAAAAAAAGTAGCAGATCTGAGCTTCATCGTGCTCAGAAGATTGATGTTCATTAAACTAATACCACTTAACACACATATTGGGCATTAGAAAAGAAAGCTCACACTTCTCATTTTGTGAGTACATGCACAGTTGTTGTTTTCCCCCCACAGAAGTCTATCGCTATCACTGGGAATTCATAATTTGACATGTTTGAATTAATTGATGATCAAGTGATTCACTCAATACAGACAATAAATAAAGGGATTAAAATTTAATTCAAACTAGGACAAACTGGGAAATATCCATAGCATTGATGCGAAGTCATAAGATATTGGAAAGAAATGTGAAACTAGTACAAATTAAAAGGGACTGCTAGGTACTATTCTTGCCAAAGCCTAAGAGAAAAATACAACTTACTATTCACTTAAGTTAGCCACCCTAATACTTTCTTTTTCCGAAACATAAATCAACCCATTAGCCAACCTTTCTAAAGCTTTAAAGAAACATTAAAAATATATTAGACATAACATTTAAGATTTGTCTCCACAATTTTATTAGTTGGCAATTAGTACCTTATGGCGACCACTTGTTGCAATGAACTTTGCCTGAAAATGACAGACAACAGAGAGCGCCACATTATATTGTCAAGAACAAAAGTTTAAAAAGAAAGTTATATAACACCACCCTATATGACAGTAAAAACAGTAAAGAGTTTGCATAAACACCTAGGATAAACAATAAAGTAGCTCTCAAAAACTTGAGACCCATGCCTACAACTAGACCACAAGCCTAGCCTAGTTAGTAATAGCATGTGGCAATTGTATCAATCTAAGGTTCACCTAATAACTTCAACCAAGACCTCACAAAAAATATTTACCATGCTATTTAAATTACCTAGAGCACATGTATTACCAGTCTCCTTTGAATAGTAATGAATGCGAGATAGGCCAAGAATATTGGTTGCCATCCAATCTAAAATTTAATCAACATAGAATTCATCGATACCTACAATGAAATTGTAAGTAAATAATATAGGAAAAGTTTCCAACAAACACAAATTGTATAAAAAATCCATCATCCTCTACAAACCTTTTAATGCAACGAGAATTTGTACAATTAGAAGCAAAGGCAACAAGCGATGGTACACCTGTAAAAATTATGAATGAAAATGTCAAAATCCTACCCACCAGAAATTGCTGTAAAGAAACTCTTTCAATTTCCTGGCAATCAAACTAGTCAGAGATGAATAGGAGATCATTGATCATTATCCCTATACTCCCTACTCAATGGACAGGTCAACTTGGAATCTTCTAGATTAAAAAAAATCTACTGTCAATCACAGAGTGTAGAAGCTTGCACATTTTAATTTCTCATTTGTGCACTAAAAAGGTAAAATAATGCTATGACAGGAAACAAAAATAAAATACTCCTTAATAGTTTGAGAAAGATACAAGAGAATGTGTTATTTGATCTTTATAATGATGATTGACTACTCACACGCACTCACACAAGCATACACCACACACACACATCAAAATTTTAGTAACCTTTTAATTGTTTAAAATCAAGTATTTCTGGGTATATTAAAAACTATATCAAACAAAATATAGACATATAGAAAATTCTTTTATCCTAAAGAAGGTATCATCTGATCCAAACTGGAATTGAGGAGACAATTAGAAATCTAAACCTTGAATAAAAGAATTTCAATCAACATCTTGCTAACAAAAAATATATATATAAGTTACAAAAATGTACCATTTCGAAAGTGCGGCTATTCAACGAATGAAGTTTCTGCAAGGTAAGAAGACAGTTGAAGGTCGCCTAATGCCACCATACTTTTCTCGGCAACACCTTCCACCAGAAGAGATGAGAAGCAAACCTTGTAAAATGAGCCAAAGCCCGGCGGCCGATCATTCCTGACATAGCAGTGGCCGCCTCGCGTGCAGCCGCTCACGAAGCGGTCGCTCGTTGCCTAACGAGGTAGTCGCCGCCTCACATGCAGCTGCTCGCGAATCTGCCGCACGCGAAGTAGCCATTGATTGCCTTGCGAGGCAACGACCGCCTCTCTTGCAGCCGCCCCTGGTTACCTCGCCTGCCGGTGATCGCTACCTCCTCATCGACGACGGATGTATCTATCCTTGTCGGCCAGCGCTTGCTGCCTTTTCGTCAGTTCCCGGCTAGCAGAGATTTCACTGTGGAGAAGCAAGGAGCGGCGAGGATATTAGGGCTGCGACAAAAGTTGGGAAATATTTAGGAGCCGCGCGAGCGTGTTGGGAACGAAATAATTGTATCGGCGAGGGTTTAGGAAAAAAAATAATTTTAAAAGAAGAATATTTGTAGTAAAATAATGAAAATAAAGGAAAAGAAATAAGGAAAATAGAAAAGAAAAAGAAAAATAGTGAAATAAAGATATTTTAAAACAGAATAAGGAAAAATAGTGATAAAAAAAAGAATTCAGAAAAAATAAGGAAAATAGAAAATAAAGAAAATAATAAAATAGTGATTATTTACAGTTTTATTTGTAACGTATCACATATAATAAATAGATGCATTAACAGTGTACCAATTTTTGCTTGCTGTCATTGTTATTATTTATTCACAGCGTATGTTAATATGCTGTTAATAATAATATTAACAGCTTGCTTTTAATGTACGCTGTTGATGCTTCTTCTTTTAAAATTATTTATGGTATTAACAGCGCACATCAATATGCATGCTATTAATAATACTATTAACAGCATGCTTTTAATGTGCGCTGTTAATAACACGCTGCGGAAAAGTAATTTTCTTGTAGTGCTTCCTAAATGGATTCATTAAAGAAGAAGTTTATGTAGGACAACCCCTGGGTTTGAGGACTTAGACAAACTTGACCATGTTTACAAATTAACTAAAGCACTATATGGGTTAAAACAAGCACCTAGGGCTTGGTACGAATGATTATCAACTTACTTAACTTCTAAAGAATTTAAACAAGGACAAATTGACTCAACGTTATTTGTTAAAACCCTAGGAAAAGATATATTTATTGCCCAAATTTACGTAGATGACATAATCTTTGGATCCACCAACACCAACTTCCTAAAAGAATTTGTCAAGATAATGGAAGATGAATTTGAAATGAGCTTAGTTGGTGAGCTTACCTTTTTCCTAGGACTACAAATCAAACAAACTAGAGATGGAAACTACGTCCATCAATCCAAATATGCTAAAGAGTTAGTAAAGAAATTTAAAATGGATAACTCTAAAAGCATAAGTACCCCCATGGCCACTAATGTAAAAATAGATAGTGACCCTGATGCTAAGCCAGTAGACCTCAAACTGTATAGAAGTATGATAGGTAGTCTACTGTACCTTACAACCAGTAGACCTGATATTCTTTTTGCTGTAGGGATGTGTGCTAGATACCAAACCTGTGCTAAGGAAACACACCTAGAAGCCCTAAAAAGAATACTAAGATATGTAAAGGGCACTCTAAATGTAGGGATTTGGTATCCTAGAACCTCAACCTTCAATTTGTCATGATACTCAGATTCTGACTATGCTGGTTGTAAATTAGATAGAAAGAGCACAAGTGGAAGCTGTCAACTGTTAGGAAATAGTCTAGTAAGTTAGTGCAGCAGAAAACAACACTGTGTAGCTCTGTCCACAACTGAAGCTGAATATGTAGCATTAGGAGAGTGTGTAGCACAACTTTTATGGATGATGCACACTCTTAAGGACTTCCAGCTCAACTACACACAAATTCAAGTATTTATTGACAATATAAGTTCAATCAATCTAACTAAGAACTCAATCCAACATTCCAGAACGAAACACATAAAAGTTAAACATCACTTCGTAAGAGACCATGTAACCAGGGGTGAGATAGTACTTAATCATATAGACTCAAAATCCAACTTAGCTGATATATTCACAAAACCCTTACCTGAATCTGAGTTCAGCTCACTAAGAAGGCAGTTAGGATTGTGTTCTGTAGAATAGAATAACTCTGCTTGTGATTTTTTTGATTTATTTGATTTACAAATCAATTTCTAAAAGAATTTGAAAAACTGTTTTACTTAATTTCAAAATCAGTTTTTATTTTTTTTTATTTTTTTTCTTCTTAGTTTTATTTCAAAACTTCCCCCTTTCAAAACTAGGGTCTTTTTCGCAAATGGACTTAGCCTAGGCCCTAACCCTAGAACTGCATGCACCTATAGATTTAGAAGCCAGCATCTCACAAGCACCTTAGGGTACTTTTGATTGATAACCTAGAAAGGGTTGAGATGCTTAGGTCTTTGCCTTAATTCAAGATGCTTTAAGTCAGTGCATCTGCAGTAATTGGGGCACTAAATACAAATTTCATAGCAATCAAGTTAAGTGTCAAGTTTAGAAAATCTAACTTGAACAGAAACACTTAACATGACTAACCCTAGCAAAAACTACTGTTTATAACAGTTAGTAAGTAGCTAAATGGGTTAGACAGGTCCCTACAAGAGAAAATCAACTGATTTAGTTTCAATCTTGAATTGGTTCAGTACAGCAAAATCATGTAAATATTTTTATGAAATTTATTTCAGTGATGAAGTTTAATTTCTGCTATATTTATCTTTTTTTTATATATGACAAAGGGGGAGAGATAGAAAAAGAGAGAGTTTATTTAAAGAGAGTTTATTTAAAATTTTCTTAAAATTTTCTATCCCAAAATTTTTTTCCAAAAACTCTCCTTTATTTAAAAAGTACCAAGTTCTAAAATTAAAAAGTACCAAGTTCTAAAAATTTTCTAAGCTTGTTAAAATTTTCTAAGCTTTTCAAAAATTTCTAAGTACTTAAGTTTTCTTTTTCAAAATTTTCTAAGTTCTTTTTACTTAAGCTTTTCGAAAATAATTTCTAAAAGTACTTAAGCTTCTCAAGAATTTACTAAAAGTTTTTTTACTTAACTTAATGTTTTCAAAACTTTTGAGTACTTTAAACTTAAGGAGCATTTTAAAATATTCTAAGTACTTAAAGCTGTTCAAAACTTCACTAAGTACTTAAGTTTTTCTTACTAAAGTACTTAAATTAATATTTTCAAAACTTTTTGAGTACTTTAAACTTAAGGCTTCAAATTGTTTTGTACTCTAAACTCATTTAAACTTAAGTTTTCAAAAGATTTCCAAAGTACCTGAACTTAAGTTTTCAAAGTACAAAATCATTCTAAGTAATGTTTTTCTTAACCCCACGAATTTTTGAAAAATCTAGGGGGAGATTCTCTCCAGGGGGAGGGAACAAATTTTTTATGCTTTTGATTAAACTTAACTTTTTGAACTAGGGTTGCCATAAATCAAAAAGGGGGAGATTGTTGGTGCAGTGAGCACTAAAGTTAAACCTATGTTTTGATAATGGCAACAGGGTTCAAAAGTTAAGTCTTACTTGTTATCTGACAATGTTACTTGAGTGTGCTGGAAAAGTCCTAGCGAAGGGCTGCTAGGCACCTGGCGAAGGGCTGCCAGGATAAAAAGCCCTAGCGAAGGACTGCTAGGCACTTGGCGAAGGAATGCCAAGATACAAAGACCTAGCGAAGGACTGTTAGGCGCCAGGCGAAGGACAGCTTGGAACTGAAGCCCTGGCGAAGGAATGATAGGCACTGGGCAAAGGACAGCTCGGTATCCAAGACCTGGCAAAGGACCGCCAGGCAAAAGTCCAACCAAAGGAGTGGTTGGCATCAGGTACATTCTCCCGAGAGGAGTAGGTGAGGACGCGTTCCCCGTCGAGGGAACAGTAGGCGTCGGTTCGACCTAGTGATCCATTTTGGAGGCCCAAAGTCAGAACCAAGACAGCTAAGGCTGTATAAACTAACCACTTAATGTTTTGTTGTGTTTTGGACTAACCCTGGATGCAGGACCGAAGGAACGAGTGTCTGCAAATCAGAGAGTCTCAAAGGAGTGAGGCAACAGCTGACCAGGGCGCCCGGAGTGTCCCGGGCGCCCCTAAGGTGAACACAAAACACACAAGTAAAAAGCACACTTCGACAGTACATCCTGCAGGCGCCCCCGCTGCTCCCGGGCGCCCCCAACGCTCCGGGCGCCCCACAGCAAGCATTGAAGCGCAAGCCAACGAAGCAAGGGATAAAGTTTGACCCGGTCAACCCGGGCGCCCCGAGCGCTCCGGGCGCCCCGGTCAAAGCTGATCCCGAAGTCAAAGGGATCAGAAGCTGACCGAGATCAAGCCGGATCAAATGCCACGTGGGGGGGGCGCCCTCGACGATCCGGGCGCCCCCAGGGCTATTTAAAGGCCCCTCGACCCCAAGCTTCAGAACAACTTCCAATCAACGCTTCTACGCTCTTCTGCTCTCGCGCTTCGCCCCGGAATCCTTCCAACTCGAGCCGATGATGTCCTGCTGCTCCGAAAAAGTCGATCTACCTCGGACGTCGGTAAAAAGCTATTTAAGTTTACTGTACTGAATTCTGTAATAATCTTTTTGTAAACTATTTGCGCCTCATATAGAATTGCCCAAAGTAAACGGTCAATGACCGTAGGCCTTGGAGTAGGAGTCGACCCAGGCTCCGAACCAAGTAAAATCGACCGTGTCTCTGTGTGATTTTATTTTTATTAATTTCCGCTGCGTACTTGCTCTAAATGTTTCTGAAAAACGATTTCGATATTCACCCCCCCCCTCTATCGGTTTTCTCGATCCAACAGTTGTTACTAGAAGAGAACAGCTATCAAGTAACTGATTATTAAGGAACGTGGAGGAGGACGTAGGGACACGTAGGAGGAAGGCATCAGGTATATAATATGCCTCGGCACCCAGGTAAAGGGGGTAGGCTTTCTAGAATTATAGTACTTGGATTCCTCGTTGTTCTCCTAAAAAGAGAGAGTTCTGATTTGAGCGTCAGAGAGGGCTCTACCAAAACTTCTTCCGATGCATCCCTTTATGCTCGTGTTAATCTCGCAAGAGTCGACATCCTCTCCCCATCATCGTCGTCGTGGGCTACGCTTTGGTGATTCATCATCCCCATCGTTCTCTTCCATAACACCTTAAATTCACGGTTGTTTTACTATATGAGTAGGTTATTTTACCTTAAATATATTCTTCTTATTTTTCTTGCTTGACGTTTGAGTAATAATTCAAATGTTTAGTTATACAGTCCCATCTCTTGGTTTCTGATCTAAAGAGTACCGCGTGTACACGTGTACTGTAGAACTATCATTTGACCTATTTAGAATTTGGTTGACATTAGATAAACTCTACCTAGTAGATTAGTACATGTTTATTTACTTTGGTGTTGACTATGTTTCGTATCGTATTGATTGCATGTTTTGGTTTGATTGAGGTTGTGCATATTAGTGACATGCACCATAGTATTGTTTACATGTTGACGACCACTAGCTCCCTTATGGTTGAGATGGGTCGTCGGTTTTTTTTCCTATTGTGTCATACTCAGTTAAAGTTATGTGCAAATAGTTGATACTCCAAGGTATTTGGAGTCCACAAAGGTATTTTTGAGATTTTATAATCACAGGTATTATGACATTTCATTCAGGGACACAGGTATTATGGTGTTTTTGCATAGTCATAGGTTTTGACGGTTGTATTCTTGTCCACTCAACCTATCCAATATAGTGATAGTTGGTATATGTACAGAGTATGTTATCGTATTATGTGCATATTATACATTGTACATTTTTACTTGTATTTATTAGAGTAAAAGAAGTAGAGAGAGAAGAGAGGTAGAGAGAAAGAAAGAGATAATAAAATAACTTTCTTGATTGAAAAAACTTGTCCGTGAGATACACAATTTATAGGGACCTTAGGAAACCTAGTCAAATGAAAAATTAATAACGAAACTGTTAATTAACAGATTTATAAAGAATCTATCAATTAACAGATTAATAAGAAAAATGTCTAATAATATAATAATATAAAATTATTTCAAAACTGTTAATTAACAGATTTATAAAGAATCTGTCAATTAACAGATAAAGAAAATGTCTAATAATATAATAATATAAAATTATTTCCTTTAATCTCTTTTACCCCCCCCCCCCGACAAACTTAACGGGGAGATCTCGGACGTTGAGTTTGCATGATAACTTGCTAAATCGTTGTTTGGATAATGGCTTGGTAAAGATATTAGCAATTTGATCTTCTGCAGAGATATAAGAAACAGATAATTGTTTGTTTGTCACGCGCTCTCGAACAAAATGATAATCAATTTCAACATGTTTTGTACGAGCATGAAATACTAGATTTGATGTAAGATATGTTGCTCCAATGTTATCACACCAAATTTTTGGTGCAATATCTGATGCAAGATGAAGTTTTGAAAGAAGGGATTGAAGCCAAATAATTTCTGACGTTGCATTGGCTATAGCTTTATATTCAGATTCAGTGCTTGAACAAGATACTGTAGGTTGCTTTTTCGAATTCCAAGAAATAAGATTTCGTCCAAGAAATATTGCATATCCACTAGTAGAGCGTCTATCTTCAGGAGAACTAGCCCAATCCGCATCGCTATAGGCATGTAAATATCGAGATGAGTGTCGATATAAAAGAAGACCATATAGAATTGTGCCTTTAAGATAACGAAGTATTCTCTTCACACCTTCCCAATTTTGTTCAGTAGGAGTATGCATGAACTGACAATCACGATTTACTGCAAATGTAATATCAGGGCGCGTAATAGTAACATACTGTAAAGCTCCAACAATACTTCGATAAACCTGGGGATCAGCCATCACTGAAGAGGAAGAAGGTGTAGAGACATTATTTGGAGCAATAGGTGTAGAGATCAGACGTGCTCCATCCATTTTAGCTCTTTGAAGAAGCCCAGTAATATATTTGCTTTGAGAGAGAATATAACCTTCATCATGTGGAATAAGTTCAATACCAAAAAAAAAAAGCATTTCCTAAATCTCGAATAGGAAATTCCTGATTGAGAAGGCTTAATAAATTTGAGATGCCCTTTTGATCATTGTCAGTTAATAGAATGTCATCCACATAAATAAGAAAAAATATCATAGATCCATCATTATGTCTGTAGAATAGAGAGGAGTCAGTTTTTGATCTAGAAAAACCTTGAGCCTGTAACCATTTAGATAATCGATGAAACCATGCACGAGGAGCTTGCCGAAGACTATATAAAGATTTCTCGAGATGACAAACATGAGATGGAAATTATGGATGAATAAACCCAGTGGTTGCTCCATAAAAACCGTTTTCTCAAGAATACCATGAAGAAATGCATTAGAAATGTCTAATTTTCGGATAGACCAATTAGAACTAATAGCTATTGATAACAATAATCTGACAGATGTAATTTTGATGACTGGGTTGAAGGTGTCATTGAAGTCAATATCTGGTTGTTGACTAAATCCTTTGGCTACAAGTCGGGCTTTATACCGTTCAAGAGAACCATCAACTCGATGCTTAAGACAGAATATCCATTTTGAGCCCACAACATTCATTGACGGAGTGCGCGGAACTAGGCTCCATGTTCCATTGCGAATAAGTGCATCAAATTCTGTAGCCATTGCATTACGCCAATTTGGATCCTTGTTTGCCTGTGTAAAGCAAGTTGGTTCAATAGTTTTTGAGGAAACCACTAGAGCTCGAGGAAGAGGATATCGAGTAGCCATTGGTAGGCATCGTGCATATATTTCACTTAAGGGAAGCATGCGACGAGGAGCATTATCATCCGAATCACTTGTTGATGGTGATGAGGAAGTGGGTTGGCATGGTGAGTTTGTTGCCGAACCTGTATTATCCGAGGATCCAGAGCTAGAGAGCATATTATCTTCGGCTGGTGAGACTTCTAAGGTTGGAGCAACAACTTGAGGCGATTCTGATGGAATAGGAGAGTTATTAGGGAGCTCTGGAGCAGAACCTAGGATGTCATCTCTTCTGATAATGTTGGGTGACATCAAGAAAGTACCACATGTATCTGGAGAAGAGATCGAAGAGGCTGCCGAAAAAGGGAACCGAGATTCATCAAAAGTAACATGTCGTGATGTATATATCCGTCCAGTTGGTATATGTAAGCAACGATACCCATGATGCATATTACTATAACCAAGGAAAACACATAATAATGAACGAGAGTCAAGTTTGTGTTTAGAGTAGGGGCGTAACCATGGATAACATGTGCAACCAAAGATTCGAAGAAAGGTGTATTCAGGAGTTTGATTATAAAGTTTTTCCAATGGACACTTATGATTGAGCAATGGAGTAGGAAGTCGATTTATGAGATATACTGCAGTACAAACAGCTTCATCCCAAAATTTTCGCGGAACCGATGCATGATGAAGAAGAGCTAAGGCAGTTTTAACTATATGTCTATGTTTTCTCTCAGCAGAGCCATTTTGTCCTGGAGTGTGAGGGCAAGAGACTCGATGAACAATCCCACAAAAGACAAGATGACGATGAAGAGCTTGATATTCTCCTCCCCAATCAGAATGAAGAGAGAGTATTTTGCGATTAAAATATCGTTCAACTTGTTTTTGAAAATTACAGAATATATCAAATAAATCAGATTTTCTTTTCATAGGATAAAGCCAAGTGTATTTACTAAAATGATCAATGAAGGTAACATAATATAAGAAACCTTGGTTAGACAAGATAGGTGCAGGACCCCAAATATCAGAATGAATTATTTCAAGTGGAAAATTGGAAATGCGTTCAGATGAAGAAAAAAGGTAACTTATGACTTTTAGATTCCATGCATGCCTGACATGAATAAGATGGAGATGAAGTAGAGGAAGTAGGTAAATCATACCTATTTATGATCGACTGAACAATACGAAGGGAAGGATGACCAAGTCGAGCATGCCAGGCTGGTTTATTTGCACGTTCACCAATAAAAGCTTTGATTGAAGAATTTTGAAGATAGTAGAGGCCATTTTTTATTTTCCCAAGAAATATAGTAGTATTTGTTCCTCTATATTTTATAAGATAATGATCATGATGAAATTCAAAAAAGACATTGTTATCAAGGGAAAACTGACGTACGGAGAGTAAATTTTTAATAATGGATGGAACATGAAAGATGTTGCGCATGTGAAAAGTACGATTAGATAAATGAATGTATGTGTTTCCAAGATTAGTAATATGCAAATCTGAGCCATCACCTACTTGTACCGTATCTGAACCAGTATATGGTAGTACTTCTGTAAAGATATTGTAGTCTGATGTGACATGATGAGTTGCTCCAGTGTCAATATATCATTCAGTAGATAAAAATTTTGAAGGTTTGCCATGAGTAGACACAGATGAGAGAGCTTTAGGACGGACTTGTGAAGTTAAAGATCCTCTTAAAGCTGAAGGGCCACCGATAAAGGTTCTGTCGAGTATTTTAGGACATTGAATACCAGTATGTCCAATTTGGAGACAAATTTGACATCTTCTTAAAGCTGAAGGACCACCGATGAAGATTCTGTCAAGTCTTTTAGGACATTGAATACCAGTGTCTCCAAATTGGAGACAAATTTGACATCTCTGAATATTCGACATCAAAATAATAATAAAGAACCAAAAATTGTTGTAGCTTGGGCCAAAAGGCACGGAGACTATTCCTCTTTTCCCATACTTTCCCGTCATGAGTTGGCGGGTGATAAAAACGAGGAACGAGGATGACGAGCCAAAATAAAAAAAATAGAGGTGGAAGTTTTTTTTTCGGAAAAAAAATGGTGATAGCAAGCGTCACATGAAGAAGAAGAAAGACGTTGCATAAAAATAGCGACACATCAGGTATGAGGAGCTATGGCTCGGATACCATATTAGAGTAAAAGAAGTAGAGAGAGAAGAGAGGTAGAGAGAAAGAAAGAGATAATAAAATAATTTTCTTAATCGAAAAAACTTGTCCATGAGATACACAATTTATAAGGACCTTAGAAGACCTAGTCAAATGAAAAATTAATAACGAAACTATTAATTAACAGATTTATAAAGAATCTGTCAATTAACAGATTAATAAGGAAAATGTCTAATAATATAATAATATAAAATTATTTCGAAATTATTAATTAACATATTTATAAAGAATCTGTCAATTAACAGGTAAAGAAAATGTCTAATAATATAATAATATAAAATTATTTCCTTTAATCTCTTTTAGTATTTACTGTATTTGTTTAAATTATGATTGTTATATTTAGTTGACATCGTAGCAATGTTCTTCCTCTGTATTCTACCTTTGGCAAAGTAGACGACGTTGCAAGATAATATGAAAAGTGTGCGATACAGAACCTCATCTGGGTGAGTGCATAGCTGCAGTAGTGGCTTGGGGTAAGCTTGGGCAAATTAGAAAGGCGGAGGAAGTCTTCGAGAAATGGTCAAGACTTGGAATTTTTCTTCGAGGTACCATGGCGCCATGTTATTGGTTTATACAAACAATAAGCTGTTGGCCAAAGGGAAGGAACTGGTTAATTGGATTTCTGAAAGCAGATACCGAAAGGTCCTTTCAATTGGAATGCACTAGTGAAATTCTATGTCGAATCAGGGGAGGTGGAGAAAGCAGACTTGAAATTCAGAGCCGGCCCTGGCCCAGGGCAACCAGGGCTCCTGCCCAGGGCCCAAAACTATCAGGGGCCCATATATTTTTTTCTGTTTTCAAACATTTCCTCTTCCTCTCTTAATTCTTTTTTAAAAAAGATTTTCTTAAACCTCTTCTCCCCGTCTCTCGCGTCGACTCACCGAGGCCAAATTTTTCGCCGCCCTCGCACTTCGTCTCTTCGCCCTCCTACTCTTCGCCGACGAGCCCAAAGCAAACCACCCTCGCTCTCTCTCTCTCTCGTCGACGACCGAAGTCAAGCTAGGGAGTTGTCGTCGAGTCGCCTTCAAGCTAGGGTTTCGCCGTCGATCCCTCCTCCAAGCTACAACGCCTTCAAGCTAGGGATTCGCCGTCGACCCCTCCTTCAAGCTACAGCGCCTTCAAGCTAGGGATTCGCCATCGACGGTCGACCCCTCCTTCAAGCTCCAGCGCCTTCAAGCTCCAGTGTTGTTCAATCTGGCTATGCCTCCAAGCTAGTGCTTCGCGTCGACCCCCTCCTCCAAGCTATGGCTTCGTCGTTTAACCAAGGTATCTAGGCTTGGACAGCTAATTTCCAAAAGCATAAAATTCTTCCGTTTAAAATATTATGCATTATGTGAAACTTTTGAAGTTTTTTCCCTTGTTAGCTTGATTGAAGGTTGTCATGTTTCTAAACTATACCATTTTAACTTATTTCTCTCATTTTATTATTCGTTGATAGTAATCATAATCTAGATCAGAATCAGATATAGTTTAGTTGTTTCTACCATAAACAACAGAGCCGGCCCTGGCCCAGGGCAACCAGGGCTCCTGCCCAGGGCCCAAAAATATCAGGGGCCCATATATTTTTTTCTGTTTTCAAACATTTCCTCTTCCTCTCTTAATTCTTTTTTAAAAAAGATTTTCTTAAACCTCTTCTCCCCGTCTCTCGCGTCGACTCACCGAGGCCAAATTTTTCGCCGCCCTCGCGCTTCCTCTCTTCGCCCTCCTACACTTCGCCGACGAGCTCAAAGCAAACCACCCTCGCTCTCTCTCTCTCTCTCGTCGATGACCGAAGCCAAGCTAGGGAGTTGTCGTCGAGTCGCCTTCAAGCTAGGGTTTCACCGTCAACCCCTCCTCCAAGCTACAGCGCCTTCAAGCTAGGGATTCGCCGTCAACCCCTCCTTCAAGCTACAGCGCCTTCAAGCTAGGGATTCACCGTCGACGGTCGACCCCTCCTTCAAGCTCCAGCGCCTTCAAGCTCCAGCGCTGTTCAATCTGGCTACGCCTCCAAGCTAGTGCTACGCATCGACCCCCTCCTCCAAGCTATGGCTTCGTCGTTTAACCAAGGTATCTAGGCTTGGACAGCTAATTTCCAAAAGCATAAAATTATTCCGTTTAAAATATTATGCATTATGTGAAACTTTTGAAGTTTTTTTCCTTGTTAGCTTGATTGAAGGTTGTCATGTTTCTAAACTATACCATTTTAACTTATTTCTCTCATTTTATTATTCATTGATAGTAATCATAATCTAGATCAGAATCAAATATAGTTTAGTTTTTTCTACCATAAACAAACTGTTAACAATCCTACACCATCCTATTTTTTTAAGAAATAATTAGATAACTTGTATTGTTGAATATTGTATGAATTGAATGGAGTATCTTTCATACGTTCCTATCTGTTTAATGAAATCAAGTGTTGAGAATTTCTATGAGGTTCTAATTGCTTATATCAGATTATGTGACAATAATAGCGTTTTCATACATATGGGATTCTAATTTGCTTATCTAACAGTTTCTAATTGTTATCTTACTGTTTCTAATTGCTTAGATCAGATTCTGTGAATATATATACATATGATGTCAATTTGTAATTGTAATATTTGGTTTGTGATGTTAGATTTTATGTAACACCCAATAATTTCCTGGTATTATTAGGGATTTTTAGGAATTTTTCTAGCATTTTTCGGAATATTATAGCATTTTTTTCGGAATGAAATTAGAAAAAAAAATTAAAGGGGGTTGGCTGGGGATCGATCTCGCGACCACGCAAGAAGCAATGCCTTAGCGAATCCAAGGAACCAGCTGGGCTAGGGTATCAAGCACAAAAAAAATGAAGCGAAATAATATTATAGTTGATTTAGCCCGTTTCATGAGAAGGTATTAAACTTCCACTTAAGTTGTGTTAAGACCCCTCTTAGGGTTTCGGGAGGCCGCGCGAGCAAAGGAGAGGGAGCTGCGAAAACAAGGAAAAAGGGGGGGGGGGGGGGGGGTTTTCTTCCTCCTTCTTCCTCTTGAAGTAGAAGACCTAGGGCTTCTTCCCTAGGGCCATGGGTGAAGTTTTCTTGCCAAAAGAAGAGGAAAAGAGCCTTACACTAGAAATTTCGAGATACTTAGTGAGTTTTCTTCAAGAAAAGGGTAAGTAAATCACTCACCTGCAATAGGAGTAGCTTCGCATGTAGTTTTCTCGTTGTAGAACCTTGATTTTGTGATTTATATGCATGCTTGGAGAATTTGTTTATTGTGTGATTAAGTTTCTCAAGAATACATGTTTTTAATCATAGAACTTGAATTGTAGTAGATTTTTATATATGTGATCTAAGTATGGGAGACCAAGTTCTTGAAAAGTCCCAAAATTGAGTTTTGGGTTAAGGGCACGCAAGGTGCTCGATGGAAGTTCCTGTTGGGAACGAGATGGCTATAGGGGGGGTGAATATAGACAATCGCTTGCCCCTTGAAAACTAATCACGATTTCTGCAACTCAAATATCAGTAGCACAGCGGAAAGAATGGAAAAACAGAGTATGCAGAAAACAAATGATTGCAAAGCACACACAACTAGCAAGATCGCTAACAAGGAAGGTTTACAAGGTTCGGGGATAACTTGCCCCTACTCCTTGGCGTGCCCTTGAGGTGGGCGATCCCTTGATCGTCGGCAGATCAAGCCCCGGTTAACACCGGATATGAAGCAACCTCCTTCTCGGTGGAGAAACCTCTCCACAGTGTGTTTCAAACAATGATATATAATGAGCACAATGAAACAACAACAAGAAAGATCTTACTCAAACACTTAGCAAGGATTAAACACAGCCAGCTTCCCGAGCTCCACCCAGTGGCGATCTCACGCAGACCCCGTCTGCTTCGTGTCTTCCCACTGTCGGACTCCAAGCTTCTTGTTTTCTCCTTCAAGCGCTCAAGTATGATGTATGCTTCTCAATAGCTTGCTTAGAATGGATGAAGAACTCAAGAGCAGCAAGCTTCTCACAGCACAACGCAAGAACACACAGGTTTTCAAAAACTGAATCTCTTTTCTGAACTCAACTCTCGCGTTCTTTTTGTTTCTCCGCCAAGCGACGGGTGACACCATCTCTGTAGCTCCCAGCTACTCCTCTGCCAACGCCAGCCTCTACTGAGCTATCTCTGGACTCACTGAGCTCCTCAGTCAAGCTCCAGTCTTAGCTCCAGTCCGCAGCTCGCCGTTGCAACCTGAGATGGGAAAAGGGACAAACCTGCTCCAAGGAAAGCACTTTCTGACTTCTCCTTGAGTGTTTGAATCCTCCCCTGTCACCTGAAACTCAATCAGAGCATTAGAGCAGAAGATCACAAAGCATATCACATACATCAGCAAATCGGATACGATCAGACGCTCTGACGACGTCTGACAGTGAAATTTGAATTAAAGTGATCGGTCACCGGACCAATCCAGGGTGCGTGGATCGATCACCAGACCGATCCACTGCTCTGCTGGGATTCCCAGCTCTCACATCAATACACGCCTGATCGGTCACCAGACCGATCAGGGTTGATCCTGATCGGTCACCAGACCGATCAGATTGGATCCTGATCGGTCACTCAGACCGATCAGAGAATATGAACAGTAACTTTTTAATCAAACCCAAGGTTCCTGATCGGTCACCGGATCGATCCAAGGCTCTGATCAGTACGGGAACTCACTCACTTTTTGCTCCCTGATCGGTCACCAGACCGATCAGGAGCAAGACAGCAAGGAAGCAGCCTGCTCCCTGATCGGTCTCCGGATCGATCAGGAGCCACACAGTAGATTCCCAATCTCACTGTGCGCTCCCTGATGGGTCACCAGTCCGATCAGACATAGCTGGATCGGTCACCAGACCGATCCACTAATGAGCAGCGTGCCAACAGTCCCTGATCGGTCACCAGACCGATCCAGTGACTCTACCCAGCCCTCCAAGCTAGGGATTCATCCACCTTAGCCCTCTAAGCTAAGGATTTTTCCATCTAACTCTCCAAGTTGGGAATTTGCACCTAACCCTCCAAGTTAGGACTTTTCACCTAACCCTCCAAGCTAGGACTTTTCACCTAGCCCTCCAAGCTAGGACTTTTCACCCAACTCTTCCGAGTTAGAACATCATCCAACCTAGCCCTCCAAGCTAGGTACCTGACCCTCCAAGCCAGGACTTTTTCACCTAATTCTCCAGGATGGGAATTTGCACCTAACCCTCCAAGTTAGGACTTTTCACCTAGCCCTCCAAGCTAGGACTTTTCACCCAACCCTTCCGAATTAGGACTTTTCCAACACCTAACCTCCCAGGTTAGGATTTTCAACACCTAGCCCTCCAAGCTAGGATTTTCCACACCTAACCTCCCAGGTTAGGATTTTCCAACATCATGCCTAATCCTCGATTAGGACTTAATCATAATCATCACACCTAACCTCCCAGGTTAGGGTTTTCCATATCATGCCTAATCCTCGATCAGGACTTAATCATAATCCACCTAACCTCCCAGATTAGGATTTTCCATATCATAATCATTCTCTTAAACTTAAAATCGTTGTCAACACCAAAACAGCAATCAGGGCCAGACTGCATCAACAATCTCCCCCTTTTTGTTGTTTGACAACCCGATTTTAAGTTTAGGGATTCTCAATCAATTTTCCAACATTATGAATCATAGGGGAATCCAGATCCTCCCCCTACAACATGGTCATTCTGAACTTAACCAATCACACTCTCTCCCCCTTTGTCGAACACCGAAAAGGGGTAAGAGGGACTGTTAAGATAAACTCCCCCTCAAACCTAGAGGGTCCCAACTCAAAAATGTGATAATTTGTGGATTAATCATACGAACACATATGAAAAGATTAAGGTAAGACAAAGCAGTCACATGTATCATATGAGTATGAAATATAGACTCCCAAAGCAGGCCATAATATCCATAAGGATCAACTAGACATGGCAATGTAAGCATGAATATGGCAATCGAATAATCATGCAGATAATAGATATACAATCAGCATGGCATCAACAATAGTAGAGTAAGCATGGCAGATAAAATATATGGGTCAAGACATGAAAGCATCCAAACACGTAGCAAAATATGTGTGACTCAAGGTCACAACAACAAAGTCAGAGGGCATATAGCCCACAAAGTCATACAGCACAGATCATGATAAAACAACGACTATCCGAGGTCAAGTGTCAGTAGGAGGGTCGTCATCGCGCATAGGGTCGTCCATCGTAGCATCGGTAGGAGCATAGGTCCCTGGTGCAGAACTCCCAGAAGGTGCACCTCCAGGAAATGTGTGGGTGCGCCACTCGTCATACCATGTCTGCTGGAGAGTGTGGGTCCCTGAGAGGTCTGTCTCGATCCTGGTCAGTCGGGAATCGAAAGAGCGAAAACCCGAACGAAATTCCTCACGATCTGCCGCCCCCAGCTGAATAAGCTCCTGAACAGTCTGATCTAGCTCTGTGATCTGCCAACGCAGATCAGGCTCAGGCTCGTCGTAGTCATCATCATCAACAGCAGCGGCTGGCGCCTGACCCTGTGGAACTCCCCATGGTAACTCCCTAAGAACCCTACCATCTTTCCAGATCAACATCCGATCGGGCCCCCGAATAATGATGCCAGACTTGGCGAAGGCACGCCGGCCAAGTCTGCAATCCTGTCGTACCATGGGCACCGTCCGACCCTTGGAAACATCAACACCTACTGACATGAGCCAGTCGGTGATGACGTGACCAAAAGGCATGTAGACAGTGCGGCGGGTGGACTCCTCTCGATAAGACAAAATGGACTGGAAGATGCTCTCCATAATATCGAAATCTGAACGGCTGTGCATACCGTAAAGCATCAAGCAGTGATAGGGTCGGATCTCAGCTAAGGGTTTTGAGGTGATTGGAAGAATACAATTGGTAATGATCTTGAATAGTATATAACTAGAGGGAGACAGACGTAGTGCAGCAAATGTAGGAAGGTCAGGTCCAAGCTCATCAAGACCGTCTGGACGCGGATAACCAAAGAAATACTGATGAATGGAATCAGGGGT
The DNA here is from genome assembly GCA_024364735.1 of Boesenbergia rotunda. NCBI lineage: Eukaryota > Viridiplantae > Streptophyta > Magnoliopsida > Zingiberales > Zingiberaceae > Boesenbergia > Boesenbergia rotunda. The sequence goes on along the minus strand of JAGFNQ010000325.1, from coordinate 157,110 downwards.
AACGTCTGCAAAGGGTGCTAGCAGAGGCTTAGGAAGGTCAGGATAAAGGGAATAAAGATTCGGTGATCGTCGACCACCCAAGTACTCAGCCAAAATCTCATATGAAAAGTCGAGATTCATCTTCCCGACCCGAGTGGTGAACTCGAAACCCCCTTTAGAGCTTGGTTGTAGGTTGTTGTAAAATTCGGAGATGAGATCGTAATTTATGGTTCTTTCCAAAGAAAGAAGAAACCCCAGATTGTAATAAGTAACAATCTCCATAATAGAAGGGCAGTATTCAGTTAAGAAAGGAATGTCTATGGATCTGCAGGGTAAAAGTTTGAATGTCCTAGATTGAAAAGCCTGCTCACAGGCCGCATTTGGGAACCTGGAGCTAGAGGAGGGCTGTGGCCTTCTGGAAGAGGAGGAAGGAGTCTTCCCTCTTGGATTTCCCTCTGCTACCTCCTTTCCTTTAGATGATTTTCTAAGGAGATTTGAGTTGATCATGACACATAGAGTGAATCATACAAGAGTTGATCATAGGATGAGACCCAATCAAAAGATAGATAAGAAATTTTTGGTCATAAGATGAGGAAGAGGGTCACGGCAAAAATAGGTCACGGCACAGACACACGGAACGAGAGATCACAACAAGAACAAGAACAAAAATACGATTAGCTTCACAAATATATATTTCATGATCTCTTGGAAACGGGAAATGAAGCCAAACACTTACTTTGGTGCCATTGATACTCGTTTGGAAGACTTCGACAGAGAGAACGCGCGTGAAGGAAGAGCCTTCAAGCTGGAGAAAATCGCCCGCAGGGGAGATCGCGCGAGCGTGAAGTAGGACGCAGAGACTTCTCTCGCTCACTCAAGGTTGCACAGACGGGGTGGTTTCGGCGCTAGGGTTCGGGAAAACGCCGACTTGGTGAGTTAATCGGTTGGTGGATCGGTCCACCAATCAAAATTTAATGCGGTTGATCGGATCACCGTTCGATCAGATCGCGTCCAAACCGATCAGATGCGATCCTGATCGGACTGGCGTGGTCCTGATCGGTCTGATGACCGATCAGACGCTCTCCTGATCGGTCGGGTGACCGATCAGGATTTGATCAGTAGGGTCCGAAGAGAAACCTCTGAGCTCCCTGATCGATCTGTGGACCGATCCCCACAGGGTGCCAGATCGGTCTGGAGACCGATCCAGGCTAGCTCAGACACTTAGTCAAATTTTGGGAGATTCGACACAGGAAGGAGTCAGATCGGTCTAGGGACCGATCAGTCCTATGCCTGATCGGTCCGATGACCGATCAGGGTTCCTGATACGACCTGGAATGTTCAGTTTCAGAATTTCTGAAATTTCCAAACGATCTTTGATGGATTTTGTCTAGTTTGGACAGGTCCTTATGACTAAACTTGATTCTTGAACAAGAATCTAAAGTCCTTATAGGTTCATCACACACTTTGACCCATCTCAATGGAGTCAAACTCAATCATCAATCAATCAAGCAACTTCAAACAAGTTTTTACTCCAACTTCAAGTGTCCAATCAAGTTGCCTTGATTGGAATGTCCAAGTATGATCATGGAGCCATATACACATGTGTTATGCAATGGTTTTCCCCATACTTGGTCACCACCGTGGATTATTATCTCGTCAACTTAATTTCTCAATTGATGCAATGACATTTCGAGAAATTAAGTTGAACCTAGCATCTCACCCCATATCTAGCAAACAAAAATATTTTGGTAACCCTTATAGTTTGTGTGAGATGTTCCCAAAGTTACCCAATTGTGTCCTGACAACTTGAAATAATCATGAAGGGTTTTGACCACAATTTGAACATCATGAAGCGCGACACATTCCAATTCCCGTCTAAGGAAACTAAATTCACTCTCGGGAAGTGGTTTAGTGAAAATGTCAGCTAGGTTTGACTTGACTCTACATGTGAGAGTATGATGTTCCCCCTAGCTAATGATCCCTAATGAAGTGATGTCTTACTTCAATATGTTTTGTCCTTAGAGTGATGGACCGGATTCTTGGTTAAGTTAATTGTGCTAATGTTATCACATAACACTTGCACACCCTTATAACCCAATCCATAGTCCTCTAAGGTGTGGATCATCCACAACAATTGTGATATACACTCTCCCATGGCGATATATTCTGCCTCGGTAGTGGAAAGAGCAACACAATGTTGCTTCCGACTCGACCAACTTACTAGAGACGATCCTAGGAATTGGCAGCCCCCACTCGTGCTTTTCCGGTCCAACTTACATCCAGCGTAGTCGGAATCCGGTATAGCCCATCAAATCAAAAAGATTCGGTACGGGGATACCAAAGACCTACACCAATTGTGCCCTTGAGATATCTCAAAATTCGCTTAACAGCAATTAGGTGAGATTCCTTGGCACAGACTTGATACCTAGCGCACATACCTACAGCAAATAGTATATCTGGTCGACTAGCTGTGAGGTATAGCAAGCTACCTATCATGCTTCGATACTGAGTTAGATCAACGGGTTTACCACTCTCATCATTGTCCAATCTTGTGTTTGTAGCCATGGGAGTGGTTACCTCTTTTGAATCACTCATATTGAATTTTCGAAGCATTTCATGTGTGTACTTTGATTGGTGCACATGGATACCATCGCGAGTTTGCTTGATTTCAAGTCCGAGGAAGAAAGTCAACTCCCCACTAGACTCATTTCAAACTCACTCTCCATGTGTCCGATAAATTCACGTAAATAGCCCTTGTTGTTTGAGCCACAAATTATGTCATCGACATATACTTGGGCTACAAATATATTGTCACCATCTCTTCGTAGAAATAGTGTAGGGTCTATTTGACCTCTAATGAAACCTTTTTCAATCAAGAATGTCGACAACCGCTCATACCAAGCCCGGGGTGCTTGTTTAAGACCATAGAGTGCCTTCTTGAGCTTGTACACGTGGTTTGGATGTTCGGTACTCTCAAACCCTGGAGGTTGTTCGACATAGACTTCTTCCCTAATTAAACCATTTAGGAATGCCGATTTGACGTCCATTTGAAATAGTTTGAAGCCTCGATGTGCTGCAAATGCAAGCATCAATCGGATGGACTCTAATCGTGCCACGGGAGCATAAGTCTCATCATAATCAAGACCTTCAACTTGACTGTAGCCCTTGGCTACCAAGCGTGCCTTGTTTCTAATGATTTCTCCCTTGTGGTTTAATTTGTTCTTGAAGACCCATTTAGTTCCAATAATAGTGGTCTTCTTGGGTCTAGGGACTAAGTCCCAAACCTGACTCCTCTCGAACTGTCCTAGTTCATCTTGCATTGCGATAATCCAATCGGGATCATTTTAATGCTTCTTCCAATTTTTCTAGGTTCAATTTCGAGAAATTAGAGCAACTTCATTAGCCTCATTNGTCTAGGCTCATCGTCATCAGACTCATCACCATCAACAATACTCGGATTTTCATTCAAACTAAGTCTCCTTAGTTCGATTTGAACTCCTTCTACATTATCTGACTGGTCAATTTGGTTTTGGAACTTCCTCAAAAACCACATCAGAAGACTCCTCAACTAGTTAGTTCTCTTGTTGTAGACTCGGTAAGCTTTACTAACGAGGGAGTACCCGACTAGTATCCCTTCATCAGCTTTTGCCGTGAACTTTCCAAGGTGATCCTTGGTGTTTAGGATGAACACCTTACAACCAAACACCCTAAGATGTTTAACCGTAGGTGGTTTCCCAAACCAAAGTTCATGGGGAGTCTTTTCTAAAAACCTATGGATGAGAACTCGGTTTTGCACATAGCAAGCTGTATTAACAGCTTCAGCCCATAAGTAACTCGGGAGTGAGTACTCATTAAGCATGCTTCGTGCAGCCTCTTGAAGTGCACGGTTCTTCCTCTCTACAACACCATTTTGTTGTGGTGTTCTAGGAGTAGAGAACTCATGTCTATAACCCTTATCTTGACAAAATTCTAGAAACCTTTGGTTTTGAAATTCACCTCCATGATCACTTCTTATTGTCTTAATTGTTGATGATTTCTCATTTTCAACCCTTCTACAAAAGGAAATGAAAATATCTAAGGTTTGATCCTTATGTTTTAAAAAGAAAGTCCAAGTATATCTAGTGAAGTCATCAATGATAACAAAGCAATATCTACTTCCATTCAATGATATGATAGTGCTACAATCAAATAGATCCATGTGAAGTAAATCTAAAGCATTGGAAGTACTTACAGTGCTTTTACCTTTATGTGCAGATTTTGTTTGCTTACCCATTTGACATGCATCACATAATTTATCTTTTCCATACTTGATGCTCGGTAAGCCTCGAACTAGTCCCTTGTTGGCCAACTTCCGGATGTTCTTCATGTTCACATGTGCTAGCCTCCGGTGCCAAAGAGTGGACTCTTCTTGTTTTGACATGAAACACTTAGCAAGAACATTAGTAGCACTTTTAAATGAAACTTGATAAATATTGTCTACTCTTGCTCCTACTAGTACCGTGTCCAAGGTGTCATTTTGTCTAACTAGACATTGACTTGGTTGGAAGTCAATTGTGTAACCCGTGTCACACAATTGACTGACACATAGGAGATTAAATTTCATCCCCTTGACTAGAAGGACATTTGAGATTCTAAGACATCCGGATATTTGAATGTCTCCTATTCCTATGACCTTAAGGCTACCATTGTTACCAAATGATACATTACCTCTACTCTTCTTGTGAAATGTGGTAAACAATGATCTATCCCCGGTCATGTGTTTGGAGCATCCACTATTAACGAACCAAGTTGATAGATGCTCCCCCTCAATCACAACCTACACAATCCGAAAAATAGAAGTCTTAGGTACCCAAACCTTGGGCCTAATGCATCAACTAAACATGACTTAGGCACCCATGCCTTGACAACTTTCTTTTGAGTCTTGGGTGTCCTAGGTTGTCTCATGTCAGTCCTAGACATGAGAGATACAAAAGAGGGTTCCTTAGGGCGGTAACCAATACCGGCCCTATTGTAGACCGCTCTTTGGGCATTTAATATCATATCTAAGGTCTTAGAGCTATTTGAGAATTTCCCAAGCATATTCTTGAGCTTCTCAACTTCACTCTTCAAGGATTGGTTCTCCTCTACTAACCCATTATCATGCATATCACTGATTTCCTCAACCTTAGAGGATTTCAGGCTCACAATCTCATGTTTCAAAACTTTAATTTCATCTTCTAGTAATTCAACATGCAAGTCATCAATGTTATCATCCCTAGAAGCTTTCAATTGAGCAATCTCTAATTGCAATGCTTTAACTTTATTTTTGGATTTCTTAAGCATAATAGTTAAACATGCAATTGCTCTATAACATTTTTCAAGCTCGGGAGAAGTTACCTCTTCATCATCCGAAGATGATGAAGCCGTGTTTGCGGAGCTTGAAGTTTCTTCACTGCTCTCCACTCCAAGAGTCATGAGAGCCACTTGCCTTGTACTCTTCTCCTCCTTCTCGTCATCGGATGAACTAGAGGATGACTCATCCCAAGAGGCCTTCAACGCCTTCTTCTTCCTCTTGGAACTCTCTTCTTTTCTTTTGGATTTTTCCTCCTTCTTCTTGAGCTTCGGACACTCACTCTTGAAGTGTCCTTTCCTACCACACTCAAAACAGGATGCATTATTCTTATCAAGTTTGGATTCACTAGTATTACCTCTCCTCTTGAAACGTCGATCTCTTCGCATCATCCTTCGCACGAAGTTCGCCATTTCGGATGAGGAGGAGCCACTGCCTTCTTCCTCTGAGTTTGACTCGGATTCGGAGGAGGATGAAGATGATGAGATCTCTTTCTCCTTCTTCTTCTCCTTCTTCTTTTTGTTGATCCGGTCCCCTGCAACTAAGGCAATCCCCTTCTCCTTGGGGCCTTTGTTAGCCATTTCATGCAATTCCATCTCACAAAATAGGTCATCTAATTTTACAATAGATAAATCCTTGGATACTTTGTAGGCTTCCACCATGGATGGCCACAAGGCATTCCTTGGAAATGCTTTCAAAACATACCTCACAAGGTCGCGATTTTCGACCTTTTCATCAATTGAATGAAGTCCATTGAGAACTTCCTTGAACCGGCTATGAAGCTCACTTACCGACTCATTCTCCTTCATGGAGAGATTTTGAAGTTGGTTGAGGAACAAATCCCTCTTTGCAATCCTTGAGTCCCGGGTGCCTTCATGGAGCTCTATGAGTTTGTTCCACAAGTCTTTTGCACTCGTGAAGGGACCAACCTTGATGAGTTGGTCTTTGTTCATGCCACATTGTAGAGTGACAACCGCCTTAGTGTCGGCTTCACTCTTCCTTGTTTGTTCGGCAGTCCACCGAGATGATTCGAGTTCCTTGCCTTCATCATCCTTAGGAGGATGAATCCTTCCTTCACCGCGAACCATGTATGGATATCCATCTTCAAATAATATTCCATCTTGATCTCCAATATTGGAAGTCAGCGCCATCAAAGAATGGAGGTCGGGTGGTGGAGAAACCTTCTCTCAAAGCCATCTTGTTGAGAACTCTCGGTTGTTAAGCCGTAAACAGAGAACCTCGCTCTGATACCACTTGTTGGGAACGAGATGGCTATAGAGGGGGGGGATGAATATAGACAATCGCTTGCCCCTTGAAACTAATCACGATTTCTGCAACTCAAATATCAGTAGCACAGCGGAAAGAATGGAAAAACAGAGTATGCAGAAAACAAATGATTGCAAAGCACACACAACTAGCAAGATCGCTAACAAGGAAGGTTTACAAGGTTCGGGGATAACTTGCCCCTACTCCTTGGCGTGCCCTTGAGGTGGGCGATCCCTTGATCGTCGGCAGATCAAGCCCCGGTTAACACCGGATATGAAGCAACCTCCTTCTCGGTGGAGAAACCTCTCCACAGTGTGTTTCAAACAATGATATATAATGAGTACAATGAAACAACAACAAGAAAGATCTTACTCAAACACTTAGCAAGGATTAAACACAGCAAGCTTCCCGAGCTCCACCCAGTGGCGATCTCACGCAGACCCCGTCTGCTTCGTGTCTTCTCACTGTCGGACTCCAAGCTTCTTGTTTTCTCCTTCAAGCGCTCAAGTATGATGTATGCTTCTCAATAGCTTGCTTAGAATGGATGAAGAACTCAAGAACAGCAAGCTTCTCGCAGCAGAACGCAAGAACACACAGGTTTTCAAAAACTGAATCTGATCTCTTATTGAACTCAACTCTCGCGTTCTTTTTGTTTCTCCGCCAAGCGACGGGTGACACCATCTCTGTAGCTCCCAGCTACTCCTCTGCCAACGCCAGCCTCTACTGAGCTATCTCTGGACTCACTGAGCTCCTCAGTCGAGCTCCAGTCTTAGCTCCAGTCCGCAGCTCGCCGTTGCAACCTGAGATGGGAAAAGGGACAAACCTGCTCCAAGGAAAGCACTCTCTGACTTCTCCTGGAGTGTTTGAATCCTCCCCTGTCACCTGAAACTCAATCAGAGCATTAGAGCAGAAGATCACAAAGCATATCACATACATCAGCAAATCGGATACGATCAGACGCTCTGACGACGTCTGACAGTGAAATTTGAATTAAAGTGATCGGTCACCGGACTGATCCAGGGTGCGTGGATCGATCACCAGACCGATCCACTGCTCTGCTGGGATTCCCAGCTCTCGCAGCAATACACGCCTGATCGGTCACCAGACCGATCAGGGTTGATCCTGATCGGTCACCAGACCGATCAGATTGGATCCTGATCGGTCACTCAGACCGATCAAAGCAGATGAACAGTTACTTTTTAATCAAACCCAAGGTTCCTGATCGGTCACCGGACCGATCCAAGGCTCTGATCAGCAAGGGAACTCACTCACTGTTTGTTCCCTGATCGGTCGCCAGACCGATCAAGAGCAAGACAGCAAGGAAGCAGCCTGCTCCCTGATCGGTCTCCGGATCGATCAGGAGCCACACAGTAGATTCCCAATCTCACTGTGCGCTCCCTGATCGGTCACCAGTCCGATCAGACATAGCTGGATCGGTCACCAGACCGATCCACTAAGGAGCAGCGTGCCAACAGTCCCTGATCGGTCACCAGACCGATCCAGTGACTCTACCCAGCCCTCCAAGCTAGGGATTCATCCACCTTAGCCCTCCAAGCTAAGGATTTTTCCATCTAACTCTCCAAGTTGGGAATTTGCACCTAACCCTCCAAGTTAGGACTTTTCACCTAGCCCTCCAAGCTAGGACTTTTCACCCAACCCTTCCAAATTAGGACTTTTCCAACACCTAACCTCCCAGGTTAGGATTTTCAACACCTAGCCCTCCAAGCTAGGATTTTCCACACCTAACCTCCTAGGTTAGGATTTTCCAACATCATGCCTAATCCTCGATTAGGACTTAATCATAATCATCACAATCATCACAATCATCACACCTAACCTCCCAGGTTAGGGTTTTTCATATCATGCCTAATCCTCGATCAGGACTTAATCATAATCCACCTAACCTCCCAGATTAGGATTTTCCATATCATAATCATTCTCTTAAACTAAAATCGTTGTCAACACCAAAACAGCAATCAGGGCCAGACTGCATCAACAACATTTTTGAGTGTCCAAGTCTCCCACTTTCATTATTTTTCCATATTTCCTTATCATTCCATATTTTTTTACCATATTTCCTTACCATGTCTATCTCTTTATGTTCTTTATCATGAATCTTTAGTATCAAGCTCATTGAACTTCTATTTCAATTCTTATCATTTCTTATTTTCCAAACTTGTTTGAATAAGCTTTTGTAGATGTGGATCCAAATCAAGAATGATGGTGGAGAGTAGATAATAAGCAAGCCTATGGATGTTACAAGAACCATGTTGTGTTTGAGTGAGCTCCACTTTCATCAAAATGTAGAACTTAGGAAGAGAGCCACTTTAAAACTTCCTTTGCAAGGTTTTTGTGAAATTCATCTCAACGAGTCAAGAAGGATGAAGTATGCTAAGTTGTTGATTTAAGGACAAGAAACTAGTCCATTGAGCTTAGATTTTTGAGAATTGACAACCCTAGGTAATTTCCTTTCAATTGCTTCTAACTATGATTGAGAATAATCTAGGAGGATACATCATTAGCTTACTAGTAGCTTGTGTGAGACGCCCAAGAGTAAGTATGGGGGAGTTGATAATTACCATTTTGTTAATAAATTTAGACTCTCAAATCTATATTTTGATCCACTTTTATATGCTTAAGTTTGCTTTTATATTAGGTTTCATGAATTATCTTTATTTTGGCTTTTGATTCAAATCTTTCTATAATGGAGGTATTTTGGCACTAAAATTTGAATATCAATTTGTAGGTTTCAACTGACCATGGACCTAGATCAGATTGGACCAAACTTGAGCCAGAATTGGATCCGGATCAAGACGATCAAGCCTTGGATTAATATGAGTCGTCTGATCAAAGAACGGCTAGATCTGAGCCATCCATCAGTTTCTGATCAATCCGAGTTCAGGATAGGGCTAATCATGACCCCAGATCAAGATCTGAAAGTTTGAACCCAATCGGAGCACATCTGACCGTCGGATCAAGCTTAAAGGAGTTTCAACCATCCAAGCAAGAGAAGGGAAGATCTGGACCATCCGCCACAGATCTGGTTGATCCGAGCTAAGGACAGGTAGATCAGGACCATTGATCAAGATCTGGAGAGTTCGGTTCAGATCGGAGAATATCTGACCATTGGATGAAGCCAGAACGATCTCAGCCGTTCAATTTCAAAAGGAATTAGTTTAATTGGGAATTCCCTCCGCTGGGCTCGTAGTCGTCACGTAGGAGCAGAGTAGCGCAGATCGTAGTTTCCTTTTCCAGTTCTTCGTATGTTCTTTATTGGTTTTCTTGAGATCGCGCGACCAACACATCAGATCTGTTTCTCCTCAAGATTTCGAATCATCGAGGTATGATTTCTTATTAGTTTGCTAATCGAAATTGGGTTCTGGAAGCTTAGGAGAGGGTTTCGCCGGAGCTCCTACTTTTGCCGATCGGGCCTTATTGATGGTTGATTTCCATCGTCCTGAGCTGTCAAAGCAACACAGAGGGGTTCTCTAAAGGGCTTTAAGAGCTTTTGAGATCGTTCGCAAGCTAGCCACTCGAGGAGGACGAGATCGGAGGCAGAATCCAGTCACTGATCGGACCACTTGATCGGACAGAGATGACTCTGATCGGTCCCGTGACTGATCAGAAGAGGTCCTGATCGGTCGGTTGACCGATCAGGAGAGCCAATTCGCAGCAGATTGATCTAGAGAGTATTCCTTCGCTGATTCTTGAGCCAAAAGGGTTTCTTGCTCAACCTTTGTGTGACGGCAAAGGGAAGTCTTGTGATGAACTGATTTGATGCTTTAATCTAGGATAATTTTTGTTCCAAGCATTTATTTTCTTCACATTGCTTAGTTGTTCCAACTACATTTCAAGCCAAGTTTTTAAGCATTGTCTTGCTTAGTTCTAATTCCTTGCTATTCGTTTCCTGCAATTAATTCTCTACAATTTATTTCCTGCATTGAAGTTTAGTTTTTAAATTTGAGTCCATTGCTTTTAAATTTAGTTGCTCAATTGTCAATTAGGTTAAGCATAGTTCTTGCAATTGTCTATTCATACCATGCTTTAGTTAAGTTCATTTTATTTCACATTGTCATTCCCTTATCGCTAAAATCCCCCATTTTATCTAGAAAACCCAAACATCAAACGATAAATAACTCTCAAGCTCGAGTTAAACATCCATTCAACTAGTCCTTGAAAAAATACGACCTGAGACCCCTCTACTGCATTTTATCTTGCTAGCCAAGGGTTTTTAGTTTATAAATATCTAAATTTGAGGCTCATTCATGACACTAGTAATTGAGAACCATCAGGCCCGCTCGGTACATGAGCTCGTCACTATGTACCAGACTCGAGCCGCTGAACTCCATGTTAGAAAGAAGGCTCCTGGCTCGCTGGTAGGCGGGATCCTGTTGAAAGTTCCCTAGTTCTGGGGGAACAGGCAGGTTCTCCATCCAGCGATGAGGACTGAAAGGATGGTAGGGTAGTCGGATGAAGAAAAACCGCTCCTTCCACCCTTTATGAGAAGAAGGGAACCCTCCTAAGAACCTATGGATGAGACACATCGTAAAGGTAAATGCCCCTCTCAAGCCAATCGGAATAAAGAAGAAATGGAAAAGGTGGGGGGGAGGGGTCAGAGGGATGTCAAAGAGTTTAAAGATGATGTACGCCCCACCCATCTGAGCGAAGGTATTGGGAGCCATCTGGTGGAGAGGAATGTCAATGTAGGAAGATACACTCATGAAGAAAGGGGGGATAGGGAAACGAAGTCCTAACTCTACCTATCCTATGAAGAAGGTAAAGAAGCCTAAAGGAGGTTCTACATGCGATTGGTCAACCCTAGGGATCACCACTATCATCTCGGCCGGAATGCCATAAGCCTCATAGGCCGCTTGTAGAGTCTCCGGTCTCACTCTAGAGGATGTGGACTCGTACCACTCTGCCCGGTATCCCTCCTCTGGAGCCTCCTTCCTATCCTGGTCTTTTTGGCTCTCTTTGCCCATGGTTCCTAGTGAAGAAGATGAGAACGAAGAAAAAGACTTACGTGTAAAGAAGAATCCTTAGAGAAAGAAGACAAAGACGATGTTTGCTATGCAAGGATGCCGGAGGGTAGACGAATGTCTTCGCCTCCCCTTTTTATAGGGAGGAAACCGCCTGCGTGTGTACAATGGGGGAAGACACGTGAACGGCATGGGACAGCACAACCATATTGAGGCGTCACCACTGTCTAAGCAGCTGTTTGAGGAGAAGCCTGCCGTGCATGTTTGTAGGAGATCGCGAGGAGAGAAGTTAGGGCACGTGGCAGAAGCGCATTCACGAGGGGGTTTTGTCGCCATTAAAGGGAACCATGCGCTTTTATGGGTGATGGACGACTATCATTGCTATACCTCGAAAGTCACAGAAGCCTTTTTGGAAAACTAATTCAAAAAGGGATTGCCTCAAACCCCAGGGCGAATGTTTCGATTCCTTGGACCCGATGTGCCGCCAACGAAGTAGTAATGGGTGTATAGACCCGCCATAATATAGCTTCTTCGTTACACCACTAGTCTAATCAGTCAGCCACACTTCCTTTGATTAGATTTGAAGGGAGGAACTTGTGATGGGGTTGAGCACCTCGTGGTTGACACGTGGACTGACGAAACTATGTGACAAGATTCACCGAATCTGGACGACTCTCTCTGATTCCCGAGACCCTCTCAGGAAGGTAGACTCCCGAGATCACCTCGGGCAGGCCTACTCTTGAGATCACCCTAGAAAGACATATATACCCGAGATCACCTCGGGAAGTCAGGGTCCCAAGATCACCTCGGGAAGACAGACGCCCTGGACCCTCCCGGGCCAAAGACCCCGAAATCACCTTGGGGTAGCGAAGCCCAAGGATCATCCTATCCTATGATCCGACCTCAAATAACCGTTCTCCTTTCTTCGAATTTGCGGATAATTACCACAAATAATTATGGGATAATCATGACCCATAGTATGCTGCCATTAAAGCCTTAATTATCGTAACAGACCGAATTTAATTGCCGCAAGGACCATTACAAGGATTATCCAGTAACCAACAATTGAGGGGACGTGGAGAAGGACGTGGGGACACGTGTGACTGCAGCCTCAGGTATAAAAGGTACTCCAACCCCCTAGGTAAGGGGGTTACACTCACTTTACTCATACTTCTCCTTATTTCTTTCTCTCTCAGAGACTCGCATATTGATTTGAGCGTCGAAGTGGGCTCCGCCGGCAATCTTCGGCGTGTTCTCATTAACGCTTGTTTTAATCTCGCAGGGCAGGAGCTCTTCCCCTTTTGTCATCATCATCATCTCCGTAGGCTGAACTCTGGTGACTGACTATCTACGTCGATTCCTTCCGGAACACCTGGTTTATAACTAATATTTACTAGCATCATGGAAGAAAAACTACAAATGATATAAAATACATCGAAATATATGCCCATGGATAAAATACAACTATATTATCATCAAAAATTATAAAATGCAACTAAAAATTAGCTTACACGTGTAAAATAAAAAATAGGTTGGTAGATTATCTTCAGTTTCAAATAGTTGGAAGCATTTCAGTTTCAAACAGAATGCAATTCAAAAATAAGCCTCAAGTTCTGCAATAGCTAGAACCTTAATTGGAAGCATTTTAGCTTCAAACAGACTGAAATTCAGCTTCAAACAAATTTAATCCAGCTACAAAACCACCCAATAAAACCCTTTTTTGTCTAGATGTTATTTCTTGTTCATGGTCAAAAACTACATGTATTCTTTTCCTATTGATTAGTGAGTTTTTACCATGACAAAAACCTATGATCCTTTTAGGGGGTTTCCATAGAAACCTGTGTGTGCTTATATGTGCATTTATTTCTAATTTTGCAGCACTAATGCTAAACTGCTAGTGTCACAAGTTTCATCAAATACTCGTAGAGATATTATGAGTTTTCGGCAAATGGTAATCAGGCAAGGTTTTCTATAAATGATAACTCTGAATGGCAGCAACATGTATAAAAGGTGATTGAAGACTTAATATATTTCATAAAATTCATAGTTGGTGATCGAAAATGACTGCATAGGTATGTGATTAATCCAGGAATTGGGGGAGCTTTGGGCTCAAATTCAGGTTTGATTTGGCTGAATAACAGTTAGTTATTGACACGTAAGAAAAAAAACTATCAATTCAGGAAGAAGAAATTCATTTTCCTCTTTAACTATGGATCCAAGACTACTTCCTTTATGCAACACATTATATAATATCCATATTCAACATCATAACTTTATTTTAGATTACGTTGATGAAATTGAAAAGGTAATTCTATTAGTTACAATTTAAATAATAAGAACTATTAATTGATGTTTAATTACATAATTAAAATATATATCGCCAATTGTGTAAAATTAGGTGCTTTTGAAATACCCCTCGAAACATTGTGCATCTTAATCCCATTACATTGTAAAAAATATAAAATTATGTTTTTATATTTGTACCTGACTATATTCACAATTAGCACAATTTACTATTTACTTGGTCAAAATAGTTTTCCAAACATGATCTCGATTCCTGTTATCCATAGGATCTAATAAATATATCATATACTTATCTTCATTTATGATAATCAAGATCTAATGATACCTAAAAAAATAATGATATAGCATTGACTAGCATGTAGTAGAAATCGATAAATAATTAAAATCTTACCCAACGTTGTATGGGATGAAGCAGATGTTATTTCTATTTGATGCTCCTAATTGAACAGTAATATTTTGTGATAATTTACCACCATCTTCAGGCTCACTACATGTAGGTATGTCACCGAAATCCATAAATAAGACATATTCAACCTTGTTTTCTTCCTTCAAGTATTTGTAGAGGTAACTACACTCACACAACAACTATTAAATATTTTAACAGAACTAAGCAAAAGCATGCAAACAAACATCATAGTTAAGACATAACATATTCCATGTAAACCAAATTTATCTTGCACCTATCTCTTTCATCTCCATAAAACGCAAGATATCATCTCTTTGCAATCATGCACTTTTAGAACATCCAAACATAGTTTCATCAAATTCTAAGTGTACATTCTCATTTCATCAATCTAATATCATACAAGTAGTTATACTTGCATGCTATCGGTAATATTTTATCAATTTCCTTGAACTTGTCCTGATGACCAGTAATATCCGAAAGAGCAAATGGTTGAGATTTCATAATCTTCTATAATATTTTAAAATATCCATATGAGATTTCTAAACTGAGCCAGTGTTCCACACCCTCCTCATGACTAGTAACATTGATCCTTTTTTACGATTATTATATTTGTAACAAGGATAATGAATTAAACTAGAATCCATATTAAGATTCTATAAGCAATCTCTAATGAACTATTCCACACTCTCCTCGTATTATTTGGACCTTTTCTCCAAGTGTATTCAGGATTTATCTATTTCAATATAACAAATCCCTAAACAAATAGATCAATATAAAATTTGGAGTTGATCAAATGTGAAGATATTAAAGTAAGTAAACAAAAGTGAAATATACTTCAAAATATAAAAGTCATGGAACTTTAATTTGTAAAATCTAATTGCAAAAGCATTGGATATGCCATCAAAAGAAAATCTTCTTTCCTATACCAACTCCCTACAGTGTTGGATAAAACAAGCTTTGTCTTGATCAATTCTATTTGAACAATTCCAACACATAAGACAATCGGAACTATAAATTACAACCATGCTAACCAATATTGATTGGCACTTGAAACCATATCTAAGATTATCATGCACATGAACCAGTTAAATTACTTAGCAAGTTACATTACTTATAATGCACATGAACTAGTTGTTGGTTATAAGTGAATGGAAAAGAGGTGGAGAGAAAAAAGACTCCATTGTAAATTAATGAGATTATAGTCCCACATTAAGGGTTTCAAGGCATATTGGTTGGTTTATATTGATTCACAAGATTGTTAGTTGTAAACAAATGCATGGGGAGAGACTCTCTCTTAGACGCAGATGCTAGGGGGTGCAAATCCAAAGCTCGGATTTGGACTAAACCATGATGACTCATGTGTGAACACGACTTATGCGCGTCGAATGTTGGACCGGTTGGGGTAAACTTTGCCCAAGCGAATGTTGGACCTTGGATGGCTAGAGAGGGGGGGGGGGAGGTAAATATACAAGGTTCGGGGATAACTTGCCCCTACTCCTTGGCATACCCGTAAGGTGGGCGATCCATTGATCGTCGGCAGATCAAGCCCCAGTGACCCGGATAAAACAGCGCCTCCTTCTCGGTGGAAAAACCTCTCCACAAGTGTCTCAATATAATACAAGATAAACTCACGAGACTAAGGAGGAACCTGTCACAAGACAATAGCAAGAAAGCTCAAGAGAGAAGCTACACAAGGAGCTCAACAATCAACAACGAAACCCACAGCCACACTTGCTTGTTTTCCTGTTTTTCCTCTTATTCCCGCTCCTCTGCATCAGCTTCAACTTAAGCTCTGCTCTCCATCGCAAGCTTCATCAACATCCACTGAGCCAGCCTGAACCCACTGACCTCCCTGAGCACTCAGTCCACTGAAGACCTCCTCTCCAGCTGAGCCTCCGTCAGTCGCCAGTTGCCGTTGAAACCTGAGAAGGAGAAACAGCCAAACCTGCTCAACGGAAAGACTCCCATTGACCCTCCTTGAGTGTTTGAATCACCTGCTATCACCTGCACACTTCAACAGAGGCTTAGCAAAACATATCACAAAGAATCGACAGTGTATCAGAAAAAGCGCAGAGAAAACAGACACGATCAGAGCGTCTGATAGTGAGTTTGAATTAAAGTAATCGGTCACCGGACCGATCAGGATGATCCCAGACCGATCAGGCTCCAGCCTGATCAGTCACCAGTGAGAAACTTGGGATCGCAAGCTCGTATGATCGGTCACCCTGATCGGTCACCAGATTGATCACCAAACAGATCCAGAAGTCCGCTTGCCACAATCCCGCCTGAAATACACGGCTGATCGATCACCAGACCGATCAGGGTGTGGCCTGATCGGTCTGGGGACCGATCAGGACACTCCCTGACCGATCAGGCTCCAGCCAGATCGGTCAGGGTGAGAAACCTCGCGACAGTTGATCGTTCAGGATGATCGATCAAAATTTCTCCCTGATCGGTCACCAGACCGATCAAGAGCCGAACAGTAGGTTTGCCAAAGTTACTGGAAGCTCCCTGATCGGTCACCAGACCGATCAGACATCGCTGGATCGGTCACCAGACCGATCCACGAGGGAACTCCATGACAACTTCCCTGATCCGTCACCAGACCAATCTGGGCAAGGCCAAACCCACTCTAAGACAAGAGAATTGGGTCCCAGCCTCCCCTGACTCGTGCTCAGTCCCTCGGACCAAGACTCCATGCTCAGTCTCACTCACCGGGACTTCAACCTAGCCCTCCAAGCTAGGACCTGACCCTCCAACCTAGCCCTCCAAGCTAAGACCTGGCTTCACTCACCAGGATTTCAATCACCTGGCTTCACTCACCAGGACCCCGCTTCACTCACCGGGATTTCAACCTAGCTTCACTCACTAGGATTTCAATCACCTGGCTTCACTCACCAGGACCCGGCTTCACTCACTGGGATTTCAATCACTTGGCTTCACTCACCAGGACCCGACTTCACTCACCGTGATTTCAACCTAACTTCACTCACTAGGATTTCAATCACCTAGCTTCACTCACCAGGACCCGGCTTCACGCACCGGGATTTCAACCTAGCTTCACTCACTAGGATTTCAATCACCTGGCTTCACTCACCAGGACCCGGCTTCACTCACCGGGATTTCCATCACCTGGCTTCACTCACCAGGACCCGGCTTCACTCACCGGGATTTCCATCACCTACCCCTCCGAGTTAGGACTTTTCACACCTAGCCCTCCAAGCTAGGACTTTTCACATGCCAGCGTGCGATCTCCCGATCCACCTAGACTTAATCCGAATTCACCCAAACTTGAATCAAACTTAAATATGTGTCAAACACCAAAACAACAATCAGGGTCAGACTGCATCAACAGCGAATACACCAACGTTTGCCACTTGAATAATTTTTTCTTGTTGCTCAAATAAAACAGATGCATTAATCGATCATTAATGAAGGATCTGTAACCTCCGGACGTTTGATCTGGATAGGTTAATGAACCACCATTAATGGGTTAATGGGCAGTAATTCAGTCATTAAATACTGCATTGGTCTAAGCTCCTATATAAAGAGGTTGTGACTAAGAGAGCATGGAGAGGCTATGAGCTAATAGTAAAGATTTTCTTCCACCTTCGTTCCCCCAAATCTTCTTCCTCCGTGTATTCCGCTCGGTGGATTACTCATGGTAGCAATCGGGTACTTTCTTAGTTCACTACGAGCAACTGATGCTTGGTTGTGTGCGTGGTTTCACTATTGTATTCTAGGAGCGGGCGTCCATCATAACCTCAAAGCACAGTTAGAGGAGGACAAATCTATTTTAAGGAAACTGCATTACGCATACCTCAATAACTTTCTCTTCCACTCAGAGTCATGAGTCTTCACTCGGACTCGGGAACCTCAACTCGGGAGTCTGTAAGACTCTGCACTCAAGAGCCTCAAGTCAGAAGTCTACACTTAGACTTTGCACTCAAGAGCCTCAAGTCGGGAGTCTGTACATAGACTCTGCATTCAAAAGTTTCAAGTCGGGAGCCTCGATGTCGGGAGTTTATACTCGAGAGTCAGACTCGGGAGCCTCCAAGTCGGGAGTCTGTACTCAGACTCTACATTCAAGAGTCTCCAGTCGGGAGCCTCTAAGTAGGGAGTCTCCACTCGGGAGTCAGACTCGGGAGCTTTCAAGTCTGGAGTTTGCACTTAGAGTCTGCATTCGAGAGTCTACACTCTGGCATACAAGACAACTCAAGTCTTTCTTGTTAGGATCGATACGCCTTGCTAGAGGGGGGGGGGTGAATAGCAAATCTCGGCTTGTTCTTCCTACGTTGTTAGTATGCGCAGCGGAAACAATAATGATAAACAATAACAACGAAGAAATCACTGCTAACAAACCGTATTTAGTTGGTATCCACCCCGGCCGGGTGACTAATCCAACAATCCGTCGGTGGATCACTCCTCGGATAACCTCCGACTAGCTCTCGTCGCTCCTTGTGGGTGGAGAAACCTCGCCACAACTCCAAGCAAACCTCTGAGCACAAAGACTACTATCTTGCCTTTAACCAAGACAAGATTCGTCAAGAAACTCAGCCACCACGACGTCCTCTTTAAATAGGACTCGGGGCTGATTTCTCGCTACCAGTCGACTGCCCCCAGGGCAGTCGACTGGTGCCAGCCA
Organism: Boesenbergia rotunda; assembly: GCA_024364735.1. NCBI lineage: Eukaryota > Viridiplantae > Streptophyta > Magnoliopsida > Zingiberales > Zingiberaceae > Boesenbergia > Boesenbergia rotunda. The sequence continues at coordinate 138,202 of JAGFNQ010000325.1, read as the reverse complement.
AATTCGACCGTTGACACTCCCAACGTTCGAATTTGCCAGCTTACCAGCCACCTACCAGTTGACTGCCCCCAGGGCAGTCGACTGGTCCCAGGCTGAGACCTTTCTGTGAGTTCCATCAGTCGACTGCCCCCAGGTCAGTCGACTGGTCTACTCACCCACCTAAGGTTACCCTTCCTGAGTACAATCACACAGCACTCGTACCCTCACGACTCGACTGACTCCTTATCCGCAGCCTCGACTATTGCCTTCGCGCCCTCTTCATCTTCGGCTCCCGTCCCTCGGATGCACGCAAGCCTACAGCTTGCCTCCATGCCATCCTTCACACATGCCTCGAAGTCCGCGCCCATCAGCTCATCATCCCTGCTGTCCAAAGTCCCTCAGATGCGCACGCAAGCCTCCAGCTTGACTCCATGCCGTCCTTCACCGTACCGAGGCCGTCCAGTCAAGTCCATATGCGTAACCTGTACAACCTGCACACTCAACATACGCATATCAAATACAAGGGTAAACCTAACTTAAACCCTTTGCCCAAACATCAAAACCCATGGCCACTCCGGACTATCTTAGGGCCGATTGCTCCAACAATCTCCCCCTTTTTGATGTTTGACAATACGTTTAAGTTAGAAAAGCAAGATAGTAGTAAATAGCAAAAACCATGCTAAATGAATGCATATGCAATGCATAACTGGATCTTATCCCAAGGCATCCCACACCTAACCCTCCAAGTTAGGAATTTTACACCTAGCCCTCCAAGCTAGGATTTTCACCACCTAACTCCCCAAAGTTAGGAATTTTCACCAAAACGGACTTTTTAAAGCTTCTCTCAAGCTCCCCCTACATTGGACTTACAAAGATTTTTTTTAAGAACCTCTCCAAGGTTCCCCTTACGCCAATAATGGAGCAACCATACTCCCCCTTAAACTCAGCTCCCCCTAAACCTAGGGTTTCATGCAAAAGTAAGTTTTGTTTCCCAACTTAAACCCAAACTTCTCTCCTCCTTTGCCATACATCAAAAAGACCCCAATAATTACCCAATTATTGGTTCTTTTAATCCCTAATGGTCCTAAACATAGTGTACTAACCCCCCATACACTTGTTTTTCATCATTTGGACCCCAAACCAGCTGCTAATACAAAAATTGGCCTTTACCAGTCGACTGCCAAAATGGCAGTCGACTGATACTCTGAAAGTCTGAAATTTCAGCATTTCTGACGAAATTCAGAAATGCGCCAAAAATTTCACAAATCTCCGAAAATTTCCAAATTTTGTGGAGAGGTTTGTGGTACCCATACCTACTTGGGAAAAATACATTCCAAAATGTATCTATCACCATTCCCAAGTTTGACACAAAACCCAAAACTAGCTAAAAACTTCAATCAAATCTTGACCTAAAGTCCTAATTTTGGTTTCCTCTTGATGTCTTTGCCCATGCCAACCCACAATGCGTCCCTAGCATTGATTTACATGGCAATTACACACCAAAAACTAATTTTCATGCAATATGACCCTAATGTCATATTTCCATGCATGAAACTCAAAAATACCATGCCAAAACCCAAGAATTGAGACTCAAGTCCGTCTCTAATTGTTTTAGCACACTCCATGGTCCATCTAGACCTCTAGGAGAACCCCTCCCAAGTTCCATTCACCATATATCCCAAAGGCTCCTAGAGCTCTCCCTAGAGCTCTTAGCCCTAACCACCTCCCTAGGTGACTCAACCATCACTAGGCCACACCGGTGTACCTCCGGTGACTCTTGGCCTACAAACTCAACCCTCTTAACCTTAGACACCTTGTCTTTGGTTAAGTCATTTCTTTTTCCTTTAAATGGAACCCCTTTGCCATTTTTGCCCTCCCCCTTCTTGCCATAATCATATGCTACCCTAGCATATTTCTTTCCCTTGGCATGGGAGTTCTTAGATCGGTATCCCAACCCCGATCTATCATTTGTGCGGTTTAAACTACCCAACACCATATCTAAACCCTTAGATCCAATAGTGAATCTCTCTAGGATTTTCTCTAACCTATTAAGCTTTTCCCTTAAAGCTTGATTTTCCCTTTCTAGGTTCCTAAACCTAGAATCCACATGTCCACTTTGGACATTCCTAGACCTACCCTCCTTTCTAGGCACATCCCTCCCCTTCTTGGGATTTTTGCCTTGATCCTTAGGTCTAGAGGTCTTTGAATTTTCATGATGTATGACCTTTCTAGGGTTTTGATCTACCATGTTAACCCTATTCCAATCATGATATTTAAAACCATTGTTATGCACAATCAAGCATTTATCACGATTTCTAGCATGCATGGATGAATAATTTGCACTAGTTTTAACATGCATAGAGGAGCTAGAATTGAAATTGCATTTTAACTTAAGGTTAGGAATTACCTCCCTTACCTTAGGAGCTCCTCCTTGTTGGAAGCTTCTTTTCTTTCTCTCCTCCTTCTCCCATCTTCTCAAGTGCTCCATTTTCTTGAGCTCTCTACTCTTTGGGCACTTTGTGTGGTAGTGCTCTAATTCATCACACGTAAAGCATCGGATCTTCTTTTTCTTTTCTTGGGCTTCTCCATTCCTACAATTCAAGTTAGAATTTAATCGAATTGAGATGGGTTTAGATTGTACCTCATTTTTCTTACCCTTTGGACACTTGTCCTTGTAGTGTCCCTTTTCATTGCATCCAAAGCATATAATGTGGTCTTTGGCTCTTGCTTTGGTGGAGGTACTAACTTCTTCTTGCTTCGGTGTTGAGGATGACCTTTCCTCCCCCTCAATCTTTAATGTGGAGCCTTTTTCACTTTCTTCCTCACTTGAGGATGTGGACACTTCTTCTTTTTCGGATGTTGACAATTTCGTTTCTTTTTCCGTTCTCTCATCTTCGGATGTCGAGCTCCTCTCCTCATCCGATTGGTCCTTCTCCTCTTCTTGGACCATTAAGCCCATTTCCTTAGGTTCTTCTTCTTCTACTCGTGTAGGGTTTTCATGGACTTCTTCTATCTTTTTCCATAGATCATGTGCATTTTCATATTTACCTACACTACTCAAAACATGGTTAGGCAAAATATTAATCAATATATCGATTACCTTGTCATTTGCCCTAGATTGATCTTGTTGCTCTTTAGTCCAAGATCTAGGTCTAAGCCTTTTTCCATGTTTGTCTCTTGGAATTTTGAAAGGCTCTTCTATTATCATCATACACTCCCAATCCATGTCAAACCACGTCTTCATGCGCATCCTCCAATAACCGAAATCTCCATGATCGTAAGGAGGTGGAGTGTAGATGTCATCCCCAACTTTGTCTTCCATGTTCTTCCCTCTAGCTTTTTCTCTTCTTGGTGGTTATTCCAATCACGAGCGGTCTTTCGCTCTGATACCAATTGTTAGGATCGATACGCCTTGCTAGAGGGGGGGGGGTGAATAGCAAATCTCGGCTTGTTCTTCCTACGTTGTTAGTATGCGCAACGGAAACAATAATGATAAACAATAACAACGAAGAAAGCACTGCTAACAAACCGTATTTAGTTGGTATCCACCCCGGCCGGGTGACTAATCCAACAATCTGTCGGTGGATCACTCCCCGGATAACCTCCGGCTAGCTCTCGTCGCTCCTTGTGGGTGGAGAAACCTCGCCACAACTCCAAGCAAACCTCTGAGCACAAAGACTACTATCTTGCCTTTAACCAAGACAAGATTCGTCAAGAAACTCAGCCACCACGACGTCCTCTTTAAATAGGACTCGGGGCTGATTTCTCGCTACCAGTCGACTGCCCCCAGGGCAATCGACTGGTGCCAGCCAAATTCGACCGTTGACACTCCCAACATTCGAATTTGCCAGCTTACCAGCCACCTACCAGTCGACTGCCCCCAGGGCAGTCGACTGGTCCCATGCTGAGACCTTTCTGTGAGTTCCATCAGTCGACTGCCCCCAGGCCAGTCGACTGGTCTACTCACCCACCTAAGGTTACCCTTCCTGAGTACAATCACACAGCACTCGTACCCTCACGACTCGATTGACTCCTCATCCGCAGCCTCGACTATTGCCTTCGCGCCCTCTTCATCTTCGGCTCCCGTCCCTCGGATGCACGCAAGCCTCCAGCTTACCTCCATGCCATCCTTCACGCATGCCTCGAAGTCCGCACCCATCAGCTCATCGTCCCTGCTGTCCAAAGTCCCTCGGATGTGCACGCAAGCCTCCAGCTTGCCTCCATGCCATCCTTCACCGTACCGAGGCCGTCCAGTCAAGTCCATATGCGTAACCTGTACAACCTGCACACTAAACATTCGCATATCAAATACAAGGGTAAACCTAACTTAAACCCTTTGCCCAAACATCAAAACCCGTGGCCACTCCGGACCATCTTAGGGCCGATTGCTCCAACATTTCTAGCCAACTCAACCATTCCAAGTAGCTCTTCCCTGCTTGGTAGCATGAAATTATCAGTTCAAGTCTCTTAACAATTAAGTTAAAATTAAACTATCTAATTTTTATTTAGTTTAATTATCTTCGATAGTTTTCCCAATAAACTTAAAAAAAGATTTCAGTTCTATTAAGATGACTACTGATAGTGTTGAGTTGGAATAAACTCATCATGAGGCCCCCTCCATCTCGATTGGAAATGTTCCAATCAATCATGGGGAAAGCCAGAGAAGTTCACTGGGTTGAACTTCAAGAGGTGGTAGCAAAAAATGTTCTTCTACATGACCATGCTCAATCTGGCTCAATTCTTGATCGAGGACTGTCCCAAGCATACTGAGGATGCTGATATCTAGAACATCAGTAGAGTCGAGCCTTGGACTCATTTTGAGTTCCTATGCCGAAACTACATCCTCAACTGCTTTACCGACTCATTGTATGTTGATTACAACACAAAGAGAATGACTAAGGAGCTATGGGAGTCCCTGGGCAAGAAGTACAAGATGGAGGATGTGGGAGCCAAGAAGTTCATCGTGGGCCAATTCTTGGACTACAAAATGGTTAACTCCAAGACGGTGATCATCAGCCAAGTCCAGGAGTTCAAGTGATCTCGCATGAGATTCACTCGGAAGGTATGGTTCTGAGTAAAATCTTCTAGGTGGCAATAATCATTGAGAAGATACCACTCGGCTGGAAGGATTTCAAGAACTACCTAAAGCATAAGCAAAAGGAGATGAATGTAGAGCAACTCGTTGTTTGACTTCGCATTGAAGAAGACAACAAGGGTTTAGAAAGAAAGTTGTTCTCACAGGCTACTATGAATGCTAACATGGTTGAGCACGGTGAAAGCTAGAAATGGAAGAATTCCAAATCTTCCAAGATGGGACCCAGAGGAGGCATAAGCAAGAAGTTCTCTAGGAAATGCTTCAACTGTGGCCAAGTCAGTCACAAATCTTCAGAATGCAAAATGTCGAAGAAGAAGCAGGAGGCCAAGCTGAACGAGGGAGTAGAAATGGACGACCTCTGCGTCATGGTCTCCGAGTTGAAACTGATGGGTTCAAACCCGCGGTAATGGTGGATTGATACTAGTGCCACCAGACATATGTGCTGCAACAAGGAGCTGCTCCACCACTTCAAATAAGTCAATGGAGACAAGCTGTTTATAGGGAACTCAACAACCTCAGACATTATGAGCCAAAGAACAATGGTGTTGAAGATGACCTCGGGCAAGGACCTCACTTTAAACAATGTATTGTATGTCCTGAAGATTCAAAAGAATCTAGTGTCCGGATCACTATTAAGTAAGCATGACTTTCACATTATTTTTGAGTCAAACAGAGTTGTATTGCTCAAAAAGGGAATATTTGTGGGAAAGAGCTATGTATCTGATAGGCTTTTCAAATTCGATGTAATGACCATTAGGCCTATGATTAATAAAATTGAAAGCTCTTCCATTTATATGCTTGATGTAATGACAATTAGGCTTAAGATTAATAAACATACAAAGCATATCAACGTTCCACCTTAACCCGAAACACAAATGCGAGCCTTGTATTGAAGCAAAAATGACAAGGTCATCCTTTCAATATGTTGAAAGAATCAATGAGCCACTTAGCTTAATTCACACCAACGTGTGCAACCTAAAAAGTACACTGACACGTGATGGAAATAAGTATTTCATTACTTTTGTAGATGATAACACAAAATATTATGTGTATCTTCTCAAAAGTAAAGATGAAGCTATAGAGAAATTTATTTTTTATAAGAATGAGGTTGAAAACCAACTTAATAAGAAGATTAAGGAGGTTTGAAGCGATCAAGGTGGTTAGTATGTATTACCATTCGCTAAGTTGTGTGTTGAATATGGGATCAGACACGAAATAACAACTCCTTATACTCATCAGCAAAATAGAGTTGCTGAGTGAAAGAATCAAACTCTAAAGGAGATGATTAGTGCTCTTCTATTGAATTCTGGATTGCCAGAGCTCATGTGGGGGGGGGGGGGGGGGGAGGAAGTTGTGTTAACGGCTAATTACCTTTTAAATAAGGTGCCCCGGAAGAAAATAGATAAGAGCTCTTATAAGATGTGAAATGGAAGACAACCGTCTTACAAATATTTGCAAATGTGGGTGGTGTCTTGCCAAAGTTTTGGTCCCTAATTCGAAAAGGGTTAAGATATGATCAAAAAATATTGATTGCATATTTATCGAATATGTACATAATAGCAATGTGTATCAATTTTTTGTGTATGAGTCACAAATATCAGATATACACAAGAACTTGATAATAGAATCGAGAAATGCCACATTCTTCGAGCATGTATTTCCATATAAGATCCGAGAGGATGCTAGCTACTCAAAATGGGTATATGAAACACAAGAGGAAGAAGAAGATGATGAACCAGTTGAGGCTAAGCTCAAACGAAGTAAGAGAGCTCGGGTGAAAAAATCTGGGTGAAAAAATCTTATGGAACATATTTTATCACTTTCATATTGGAAAGTAAGCCCCAATATTACTCAGAAGCAGTAAGCTCTTTTGAGGGACCTCACTAGAAAGAGGTCATTACATCTGAGATAGAATCCATCTTGCAAAATCACACTTGGAAACTTATGGATCTTCCTCCGGGAAGTAAACCACTAGGTTGCAAGTGAATCTTCAAGAAGAAAATGAAATCAAATGACATAATTGATAAATATAAGGTATATTGGTAATTAAAGGTTACCGAAAACAAGAAGTTCTTAATTACTTTGATACATATTTTTTAGTATCGAGAATAACTTCCATTAAAATGTTATTGGCTATTGCCGCTCTATGAAATCTGAAAATATATTAGATAGATGTAAAGATAGCCTTAGCAAATGGGGATTTAGAAGAGGAAATTTATATGGATCAACCTGAAAGGTTTTCTGTGCCAGGACAGAAAAATAAGGTTTGCAAATTAATTAAGTAGTTATATGGCTTGAAACAAGCTCTAAAGTAATAACACGAGAAATTTGATAATGCAATGAAGGAATATGGATTTAAAATCAATGAACATGATAAATATGTCTACATTTTGTGGAGTTGTTTTCTCGACGTGATTGTGTTGGGATTTGGTGGTGACGGACTTCTCTAGGCGACGAATAAGTAAGTTGGTAAGGTATATCTTTGATGATTATTCTATCCGTTATATACATTACATTTTTTAAGGTTGTATAAACATATGCTAGCTTAGTTGGATATCATATTTTTACCTATACCCGACTACTAGATATTCTTTGGACTTGGTTTAGATTGATGGACAACAAGTACATGATAGTCTAACTCCTTATTGGTGGATATTTTTGAGTGGTTGATAGAGAGTGTGGAAGGGTAGATAACTTACTCTTTTAGGAAGTCTATTCGTTGGATTCATGTTGAGGACGATTTTATTTTACTATGTTATTGTTTAGAAAACTATTAAATTTGATAGGTGTTTGAGGTTATGTTAAGAGTGGCAAATCTCTGTGATATCTTGTGTTTTGAGGATATATTGGTGGACATTGTGAAACTCGATTTTTTTTTTGTGCTATGTAGTTTTCTGATGAACCATATAGTGGATATATGATTTTATGATTGGTTATTTGTTAGTTGTTATTGATAGGGGTGGGTGGAGTACTGACATATTGACGGGTATATATGATATATTATTTTTTGACGGTCTTTTGACGGATAGATTTGATCAGTTGTAGTTAGTTATCAGATGGTAATCTTTAGATCAATGATCTTAGATATAGGTTTAGGTTGGTACTCCAGTCGATTTGGAGATGTTGTATGATTCACCTCGCGAACACTGATAGATTCATATTTGATTCTGTTTCATAGTAGAGTTGTTGTGGGTGGACGCCTCAAGGATCGTAAATAGAAACCAATAAGTACACTTTTATTAAGTAATTTCTTTTAGAGGAAGATGAGTATTTTGAGCCATTATGAAGATGGAATAAATTGTTTTTTTTTAATTTTTTAATTTTATGCCTTCTAATCGTGAATAATTGAACCATGGAAATGTCCGACCGTGTGGGTATTGACAGTGAATGGATTGAAAGAAAGAGAATAAAGTCTTGATTTCTTGGGTGCAATTATTATCTGATTTGTATTAATTGGAACATGGAGTGAATGAAGAGAGCCCTTATGGGCTATGGGTGGCGGATCTGATGATTTTGTTGCCGTAGTGAAATTCTTAGGAGAGGGATTTTACCATTGAGTTGCCTATCTGGTTTAGGTGATAATTATATTAGGAAAGGACTTCCTGTTGTTGGAGAATTAATTAAATACAGGTTGTAATTAGGATTTGTTTTAAATTGGGTATAGTATTTTATTTAGCTAATTTGTTAATTTTATAATTAGCTAAACTTTATTACTTACAGGACCTTGACTTTGGACTCACGTGGATTGTGGGAGGTTCTGTTCGTATACGTTCTACAATTATAAGGCGGGTATTTCTCCTTTGTACTCGAGTAGTTTCGTTTACCTTAAAGCATGACTATATTATGTCTGATAGGTTGCTTGACCTTATTTTTTACCGTTTGTTATTTAAACATCGCCGTTGAGACTTACTCTTCGTTGATCTTCGAGTATTCTAAATTCGTTTCTGTACAGTCCTCTATTGGTTTTCTGTTCTGTAAAATACCGCTTATACGTGGGTACTTAGAAGTCCATTAAACACAGATAGGTTTATTTGACATTAGAAATATCCTACCTAGTAGTGTAGGTGCATAACCATTGATTTTTGATTTCCGGTTGGTTGTGTCGATGCATGTTTTACTCGTTGGATTTTATTGCATCGTTGTTTCTCCGGTTGTTCGTGCATCGTATATCATGCACCATACTTGCACGTTGCATACTAACGACTGTTGGGCTTACATTTGGTTAAGTCGTCGTTAGTCATATTGTTGCTCGATTCACTCAACCACTTGTTGTCGTGGTAGTTATTAGAGTGCGAGCATCTGTCCTATTATGCCAAACAGTGACACCCTCACCATTGTTTTTAGAGGGATGAGTTGTTGGTGGCTCACCCTCACCGTTGTTTTTCGAGGGATATATTGTAGCTGTAGTAGCTCCCCCGATGTACCGGGGTTTGGAGTGTAGGCTCCCCAACATCCTGTCCACTCAACCACGCTTTATGTGGTATTTGTTGTTGGAGTGGAACAGTTGTCACAGCCCTACCCACTCGGTCACACGGATGGGGTGTGTTGACGGCTTGACTGGCGTCAGGGGTGACACATGTCATTGCATCATGTGCATATGTATTTCTTTTATGCATTTGCTTGTGTTTGATGCACTTATATGAGCTATGATTGTTGCATATGTTTGACATGCTGTATATCTTGATATTATTGTTGTTGAGTTGTTCTATACCTGCTTAGTCGTTATTCGGACTTTATATCATGTCGATTTACATATGTTATGCATGATTAGGTTTCTATATTTCCTTATGGATTGTACCCTGTTGGATTCTCTACTTGGTTATCTTGTATCATGCCATGCTTATTGTCTACTCATATACCCGCAGATTCCGCCCGGACTCACCACCCCTGCTTTCTTCTTTGTTGTTTCAGATAGCAGATAGTCGTATTTTCTTGGAGCCAGGAGAGGATCCAGTCGCCAGTTCCCAGAGTTGAGTTGTGTTTCCATATTTGGTATAGTTATTTTGTTTTCAGTACTTGGTATAGTCGCCTCGTATTTGTTATCATTTTGTTTCGTCGTTATCAGAGACATTTGAGTTCTCTTTTGGATTGTTGTTTCATTTTATGTTTAAGGTGGTTGAGCCACCAGTTATCTTTTATGTTAATATAAACTGCGTGGTGATATTTATTTTCTGTTATGATGGCTGAGCCATCTTTTATGATGAGAGTACATGTATTATTGCTCCATATTGTCCGCCGTACAGGGGAGATGCTGCCCGATTTTCGAGGAAGCATGTGCCTCTGGGGGCGTGACAATTTTTGGTATCAGAGCGAGGTTTTGCGATGTTTTGGTGTCTGTGGGTTTACGAAGTTGTTTTTACGAGGTCTATCGGTATTTTACGGAGTTGTATATTTTGCGGAGTCATTTTCTTGACGTGGTTGTATTGTTTGGGACTTGGCGGCTTTGGACTTCTTCAGGCGACGAGCAAATAAGTTGGTAAGATATACCTTGAATAATTATCTTTTATCTTTTGTGTTCGCTATCTTATTTAGGTTACGGTTAGATATTGTAGAAATTAAGATATGCGTGGTATGATTTAGTAACTATTTCTTATAATTGTTAGTTTTGTCTTAGAGAACATATTATGTTCATCTGTTAGTGGTCTTCGAAGAGAATTGAAATAAGCAATTGCATTAAACAAATTGCGTGTGTTTATTTAGCATTTTGTTCTACTGTTACATGGATTATAGGTTTGCTTTAGTCATTGTTTGATGTCTCTAAGATGACTATAAAATTAAGGGAAGTGTCTATCGCTAGTTTGATAGGAGCTGCTAGCTATTAAGAGCTATGTTTATTTAAATAATAAATAGCATTTCATATCATATAATATGCTTGACTTTTGAGCTGACAAAAATCAAGAATATATATGGAGGATATTGAAATACATCATAACTCCAGGGGCAAGCATGCACTTTTAGAACATCCAAATATAACTTCATCAAATAAGTGTACGTTCTCATTTCATCAATCTAATATCATACAAGTAGTTATGCTTGCATGCTGTCGATAATATTTTGTCAATTCCTTGAACTTGTCCTGATGACCAGAAACATCAAAAAGAACAAATGGTTGAGATTTCTCATTCTTCTATTAATATTTTAAAATATCGATATGAGATTTCTAAACTGAGCCAGTCTTTCACACCCTCCTCATGACTAGTAACATCAATCTTTTTCTACTATTATTATATTTATAACAAGGATAATAAATTAAATTAGACTTCATATTAAGATTTTATAAGTAATTTCTTTCCACACCCTCCTTCTACTATTTGGACCTTTTATTTAAGTGTATTCAGGATTTATCTATTTCAATATAACAAATCCCCAAACAAATAGATCAATATAAAATTTGGAGTTGATCAAATGTGAAGGTATTAAAGTAAGTAAACAAAAGTTGAAATATACTTCAAAATGTAAAAATCATGGAACTTTAATTTGTAAAATCTAATTACAAAAACATTGGAGAAGCCATCAAAAGAAAATCTTCTTTCCTATACCAACTCCCTAAAGTATTGGATAAAACAAGCATTGTCTTGATCAATACCATTTGAACAATTCCGACACATACGACAATTGGTACTATAAATTACAACCATGCTAACCAATATTGATTGGCACTTGAAAACATATCTAAGATTATCATGCACATGAACCAGTTAAATTACTTAGCAAGTTACATTACTTATAATGCACATGAACTAGTTGTCGGTTATAAGTGAATGGAAAAGAGGTGGAGAGAAAAAAGACTCCATTATAAATGTGACTTTAGTCTCTCATTGAGAGTTTCAAGATATATTAGTTGGTTTATATTGATTCACAAGATTGTTAGTTATAAACAAATGCATGGGGAGAAACTTTCTCTCAGACAAAAGGCAAAAACGCTCGCCCCCAGCGCCCCCGCCGCACCCGTCCCAAGGCCATAGAAACTCTCTCTCAAACGTGGATGCTAGGGGGTGCAAATCCAGAGCTCGGATTTGTACTGAACCATGTTGACTTATGTGTGAACACGACTTATGCACGTCGAATGTTCGACCGGTTGGGGCAAACTTTGCCCAAGCCAATACACCAACGTTTTGCCACTTGAATAATTTTTTCTTGTTGCCCAAATAAAACAAATGCATTAATCGATGATTAATGAAGGATCTATAATCTCCGGACGTTTAATCTAGATAGGTTAATGGACCACCATTAATGGGTTAATGGGCAGTGAATGACGTTAATTCGGTCATTAAATACTGCATTTGTCTAAGCTCCTATATAAAGAGGTTGTGACTAAGAGAACTAGGAAAGGCTGTGAGCTAATAGCAAAGATTTTCTTCCACCTTCGTTCCCCCGAATCTTATTCCTCCGTGTATTCCGCTCGGTGGATTACTCATGGTAGCAATCGGGTACTTTCTTAGTTCGCTACGAGCAACCGATGCTTGGTTGTGTGCGTGGTTTCGCTATTGTATTCTGGGAATGGGCGTCCATCATAACCTCAAAGCACAGTGAGAGGAGGACAAATCTATTTTAAAGAAACTGCATTACGCAGACCTCAATAACTCTCTCTTCCACTCAAAGTCATGAGTCTTCGCTTGGACACGGGGGCCTCAACTCGGGAGTCTGTACTTAGACTCTGCACTCAAGAGCCTCAAGTCAAAAGTCTGCACTTAGATTTTGCACTCAAGAGCCTCAAGTCGGGAGTTTGTACATAGACTCTGCATTCAAGAGTTTCAAGTCGGGAGCCTCGAAGTCGAGAGTTTATACTCGAGAGTCAGACTCGGGAGCCTCCAAGTCGGGAGTCTATTCTCAGACTTTACATTCAAGAGTCTCCAGTCGGGAGCCTCCAAGTAGGGAGTCTGCACTCGAGAGTCAGACTCGAGAGCTTTCAAGTCAAGAGTTTGCACTTAGACTCTGCATTCGAGAGTCTACACTCTGGCATATAAGACGGCTCAAGTCTTTCTAGCCAACTCAACCGTTCCAAGTAGCTCTTCCCTGCTTGGTAGCATGAAATTATCAGTTCAGGTCTCTTAACAGATAAGTTAAAATTAAATTATCTAATTTTAATTTAGTTTAATTATCTTCGGTAGTTTGCCCAATAAACTTAAAAAAGATTTTGGTTCTATTAAGATGACTACTGATAGCGTTGAGTTGAAATAAACTCATCATGAGGCCCCCTCCATCCCGATTGAAAATGTTTCAATCAATCATGGGGAAAGCCAGAGAAGTTCACTGGGTTGAAGTTCAAGAGGTGGTAGCAAAAAATGTTCTTCTACTTGACCATGCTTAATCTGGCTCAATTCTTGATCTGGAACCATCCCAAGCATACTGAGGATGTTGATATCCAGAACATCAGTAGAGTCGAGCCTTGGACTCATTCTGAGTTCCTATGTCGAAACTACATCCTCAATTACCTTACCGACTCATTGTATGTTGTTTACAACCCAAAGAGAATGACTAAGGAGCTATGGGAGTCCCTGGACAAGAAGTACAAGATGGAGGATGTAGGAGCTAAGAAGTTCATCATGGGCCAATTCTTGGACTACAAGATGGTTGACTCCAAGATGGTGATTAGCCAAGTCCAGGAGTTCAAGTGATCTTGCATGAGATCCACTCGAAGGTATGATTCTGAGTAAAATCTTCTAGGTGGCAACAATCACTGAGAAGTTACCTCCCGACTGGAAAGATTTTAAGAACTACCTAAAGCATAAACGAAAGGAGATGAATGTAGAGTAACTCATTGTTAGACTTCGCATTGAAGAAGACAACAAGGGTTTAGAGAGAAAGTTGTTCTCACAGGCTACTATGAATGCTAACATGGTCGAGCATGGTGAAAGCTCAAAATGGAAGAATTCCAAATCTTCTATGATGGGACCTAGAGGAGGCATAAACAAGAAATTCTCTAGGAAATGCTTCAACTGTGGCCATGTCAGTCACAACTCTTCGGAATGCAAAATGCCGAAGAAGAAGCAGGAGGCCAAGCTGAACGAGGGAGTAGAAATGGACGACCTCTACACCGTGGTCTCCGAGTTAAAACTGATGGGTTCAAACCCGCAGTAATGATGGATTGATACTGGTGCCACCAGACATATGTGCTGTAACAAGAAGCTGCTCCACCACTTCAAAGAAGTCAATGGAGACAAGCTGTTTATAGGGAACTCAACAACCTCAAACATTATGAGCCAAAGAACAGTGGTGTTAAAGATGGCCTCGAGCAAGGACCTTACTTTGAACAATGTATTGTATGTTCTGAAGATTCAAAAGAATCTAGTGTCCAGATCACTACTAAGTAAGCATGACTTTCACATTATTTTTGAGTCAAACAGAGTTGTACTGCCCAAAAAGGGAATATTTGTGGGAAATAGCTATGTATCTAATGGGCTTTTCAAGCTCAATGTAATGACCATTAGGCCAATGATTAATAAAATTGAAAGCTCTTCCACTTATATGCTTGATGTAATGACCATTAGGCCTAAGATTAATAAACATACAAAGTATATCAACATTCCACCTTAACCCGAAACACAAGTGCGGGACTTGTATTGAAGCAAAAATGACAAGGTCATCCTTTTAATATGTTGAAAGAATCAATGAACCACTTAGCTTAATTCACAACAACGTGTGCAACCTAAAAAGTACACTGATATATGATGGAAATAAGTACTTCATTACTTTTGTAGTTGATAACATGAAATATTATTATGTGTATTTTCTCAAAAGTAAAGATGAAGCTATAGAGAAATTCATTCTTTATAAGGATGAGGTTGAAAACCTACTTAATAAGAAGATTAAGGAGGTTCGAAGCAATCATGGTGGTGAATATGTATCATCATTCACTAAGTTGTGTGCTGAACATGGGGTCAGACACAAAATAACAGCTCCTTATACTCGTTAGCAAAATACAGTTGTTGATCGAAAGAATCGAACTCTAAAGGAGATGATTAGTGCTCTTCTATTGAATTCTGGATTGCCAGAGCTCATGTGGGGGGTGGGGGGTGGGGGAGCTGTGTTAACGGCTAATTGCCTTTTAAATAAGGTGCTCCGGAAGAAAATAGATAAGAGCCCTTATGAGATGTGAAATGGAGGACAACCGTCTTACAAATATTTACGAATGTGGGAGTGTCTTGCCAAAGTTTTGGTCCCTAATCTGAAAAGGGTTAAGATAGGACTAAAAACTATTGATTGCATATTTATCAGATATGTACATAATAGCAATGTGTATCAATTTTTTGAGTATGAGTCACAAATATTGGATATACACAAGAACTCGATAATAGAATCGAGAAATGCCACGTTCTTCGAGCATGTATTTTCGTATAAGATCTGAGAGGATGCTAGCTACTCAAAATGGGTATATGAAACACAAGAGAAAGAAGAAGATGATGAATCAGTTGAGGCTAAGCTCAAACGAAGTAAGAGAGCTCGTGTGAAAAAATTTTATGAAACAGATTTTATCACTTTCATATTGGAAAGTAAGCCCCAAAGTTCCTGAGAAATAGTAAGCTCTTTTGAGGGACCTCTCTAGAAAGAGGTCATTACATCTGAGATAGAATCTATCTTGCAAAATCACACTTAAAAACTTATGGATCTTCCTCTGGGAAGTAAACCACTAGGTTGCAAGTGAATCTTCAAGAAGAAAATGAAATCAGATTACAAAATTGATAAGTATAAGGCAGATTGGTAATTAAAGGTTATCGATAACAAGAAGGCCTTGATTACTTTGATACATATTTTTTAGTATCAAGAATAACTTCCATTAAAGTGTTATTGGCTATTGCCGCTCTATGGAATCTGAAAATATATTAGATGGATGTAAAGATAGCCTTTCCAAACGGGGATTTAGAAGAGAAAATTTATATAGAGCAACCTGAAGGGTTTTCTGTGCCAGGACAGAAAAATAAATCTTGCAAATTAGTTAAGTAATTATATGGCTTAAAACAAGCTCCAAAGCAGTGACACGAGAAATTTGATAATTCAATGAAGGAATATGGATTTAAAATCAATGAATGTGATAAATATGTCTGTATTTTGTGGAGTTGTTTTCTCGATGTGGTTGTGTTAGGACTTGCGGCGACGGACTTCTCTAGGCGACGAATAAGTAAGTTGGTAAGGTATATCTTTGATGATTATTCTATTCGTTATATACATTACTTTGTTTAAGGTTGTATAAACATATGCTAGCTTAGTTGGATATCATATTTTTACCTATACCTGACTACTAGGTATTCTTTGGATTTGGTTTAGACTGATGGACAACAAGTACATGATAGTTTATCTCCTTATTGGTGGATATCTTTGAGTGGTTGATATAAAGTGTGGAAGGGTAGATGACTTCCTCTTTTAGGAAGTTTATCCGTTGGATTCATGTTGAGGAAGATTTTATTTTACAATGTTATTGTTCAGAAAACTATTAAATTTGATAGGTGTTTGAGGTTGTGTTAAGAGTGGCAAATCTCTGTGATATCTTGTGTTTTGAGGATATATTGGTGGACATTGTGAAACTCGATTTTTTTTTGTGCTATATGTAGTTTTCTGATGAACCATATAGTGGATATATGATTTTATGATTGGTTATTTGTTAGTTGTTATTGATAGTGGATAGGTGGAGTGATATATTGACGGGTATATATGATATGTTATTTTTGATGGATAGATTTGATCAGTTGTAGTTAGTTATGAGATGGTAATCTCTAGATCAGTGATCTTAGGTATAGGTTTAGGTTGGTACTCCAATCGATTTGGAGATGTTGTATGATTCGTCTCGCGAATACTGATAGATTAGTATTTGATTCTGTTTCATAGTAGAGTTGTTGTGGGTGGACGCCTCAATGACCGTAAATAGAAACCAATAAGTATACCTTTATTAAGTAATTTCTTTCAGAGGAAGATGAGTATTTTGAGCCATTATGAAGATAGAATAAATTGTTTTTTTTTAATTTTTTAATTTTATGCCTTCTAATCGTGAATAACTCAACCATGGAAATGTCCGACCGCGTGGGTATTGACAGTGAATGGATTGAAAGAAGGGGAATAAAGTCTTGATTTCTTGGGTGCAATTATTATTTGATTTGTATTAATTGGAAGATGGAGTGAATGAAGAGAGGTATGTTGATTTAATGTAAAATGACAATGTGTTATATTTTACCTTATCCACTGAATCAATCCTGTTAGGGCATGAGGCATCTAAAAAAAAAAATCTCCTCTATGTTTAATAACCTGAGCAAGAACAAAGATAGCTTAATATTTTCCCCAAGTAGTAGCACTTAATGGTACAACTTTATTTATCTTTCTTGTTATTCTCTCATCTGTTGTAACCCAAAATGGCCGCATTAAATAATATAGTGGAGTGGAAAATGTAGAAACGTGTTTGTTTACTTGACCTTGAATGAAGATGTACAAATCTTTTCCCTAGTTGGCATGACTGATACCAAGAGTCTGAGTGGGGACTTAGACAATTTTTGAGTAGGACTGGGTCCTTGTTTGTGTATAGTACTGGGGTGGATCGGATTTAGTTATAGGTTAAAAGTTCATTGAGATTGGTGGCTATCTTAAGTGATAAAGATAAATTTCAGTCGCTGAGTGGTTTTGTTATGAGCTAGGAATTTAGGCTCGTTGATTGATTATAGAATTAGTCCTTGAACTCGGATGTAGTTGTTTGTAGTACCTTGGTAGATATATATGCCAAATGCATAGTCATTAAGGATGCTCATCTTGTATTCGATAGAATGGATAAAAAGAATGTTGCTTGTTGGAACACTAACACTCTATTTGGAAACCTTTTAAGTAAGGAATTGGAATTCAATTCCGGTCCAACCGGAATTGAATTCCAATTCTCATGTTTGGAATGAATTGTAAAAACAGAATTCAATTCAATTCAATTGTTATACTTTTACGATTTTATCCTACGAGGATGGAGCTGGAGCAACTTTAATTTGTTTTGTGAGGGGGCGATTTGGTAATTTAATTTGTTTAAGTGAATTCCTTTCACAAATCATATGTGTTTAGGTGTGATTTGTTTTGAGGGGTTTGAAAGAAATTGGAATTCAATTCCTTCCTGAAAATTGTTACCAAAGGATGGAATTGAATTCCAATTCCCAAAGGAATTCCAATTCCTTCCTTTCCAAACAGGGTGTAAATGGTGGTTATGAGAAGTGCGGCAAAGACAAAGAGGCTCTATAAATTTTACTAATAGGGTTCGAGAGAAGCTAAAACCAGGTGAATTAACACTAGTGTGTGTATTTAGCACTTGTGTTAATTGAGCATCTTTGAATAAGGCTACACAAGCTCATGATTAATATTTGTCCATTGGTAATGCTCTTATCATGGCATATGCACAGTGCAGAAGCATCGACAATCTATCTGAGCATTTCATTTGATACCCACATTTGATTATGTGTCTTGGTTTTCAGTGTCCTGTCTCTATGCTCATCATGGATTGGCAATGGAAACCTATAAAATATCAGAAATTAGAGGGGTTAATTTGCTTAAAACCCAAAAGATGAGGGTGTAATTCTCCATGAATAGAGGGTCTAATTGCAAAATTGCCATGGCTTAAAGCCCACCTCTTCTTTGCGTATTCCGCCCGAGATCGCAGTCGTCCTCTTCACTCCTCCTTGGTTCATCGATCTTCTTCTCTTTCTTCTTTGATCGCCACCGGCGAAACCTCGAGCTTTGCCGTCTGCTATACCTTTACGCAATTGGATCGTCACTAGAGTAAGGGGGTTCATCGTCTACCTTCTCCTTTCTAGCCACTGGAGGATTCCTGCCCTAGTTTTGCATCTAGGTACCCTAGATACTCTCTTCTTCCCTCACTCAGTAGATAGGTAGTTGGAGGATGGTTTTTAATCATTCTCTTGAATCTAGATTCAACTCTGACATCGCAGTCCTCGACGGTCGATGTCTTCGGGCTGGGCAGGAGCTGGGCACTAGAGAGGGCTCTCTGGAATTAAGGATTACACTTTGGGATTGCTGACAAGAGCAGACCTTCACAGGATCGAACATAGGGGTTGATTTCTACCGACACCAGCCTAAGGTGAGATTTAATTTGTGTTGGATGGATTGGAAGAATGCATTAGAACTTGTTTTCGTGTTAGGAATGGATGTTGATTAGTAGATGGTGTAGATCTACATGGTTTTTAGAATTTCAATCAGTGTGTGTACAAGTGCTGTTTTGGAATATTTCTGAGTAGATTTGGATCGAATTTTGAATTGGGATTGTGGTTTCAGTTCTTTTGTTTGGATTCGTCTCTGTGAGCTTTGTATCTAGATGTGTTTTTGATCTTGGGATGATCTGCTGTGTTTGGAGTTTGCATGATTTAGTTTTCGGAGTTTGATTTGGGGCTTTGGTTTGTGTTCTGTGATCACTGAATGGAATTGGAGCTAGGTCGGTGAGTTACTTCATTTGTGGATGATGACTTTGGTAATTCGATCTTTATTTTTGAAGTGGATGTTCTGTTTGTTTCTTGGACATACTGAAGGATGGAATTAAGTTTCTACCGTGAGTTCTCAATTCGTTGTTTTGTTCTTAGTTCATCTTGGAGTTGATTTGTGCCTTGTTATGATTGGATAGTTGCTTTTGGAATCTCTTTGCTGTGAGTTGTGTGTATGTGGATTTTGATCCAGTTCTTGGACAGAGTAGTGATCTTGAGCTTCATGGGCATTGCTCTATTTTGTGATTTGCTTTGTACATGGATTTGGTCTTGGATCTCCTCTATTGAGAGTTGCCAATTGTTTTGGATCTAGTGTTGGGTTGGGAGGTAATGCATGTCTTGACTATCTTATGTCGTGAGTTGTACCTTGGTGTAGGATTAGATTGAACCTGAATCGAACTTAAGCTGGGTGACTTAGAGTAATAAGGAATAATCCTAATACAATTTAATTAGTTGGTTTAGCTAGTTGCAAATTGTGTAAGTAGCTAAATTGCGCTTTACGATACAGGGCACTGACTTGGTTATTTTGCTATGGATTATTTGGACAGGAAGTTCGCTACCCACACGGACTACTACTTGGAGGGGGGATACCTTTGACTTATCAATTTTTAGATATTGTCACAAATATATATATGCATGGTTTGTTATGTTAGTAGTAGGTTTCTGTTGCTTATCTGTTTTGTATATCTCTGTCGATTACTAGTAGCTTACCTTTGAGATATATCCTGCTTATTCTCGTATAGGATGTACATGGTATGGTTTGATCGTGAGTAGTACCATGCATGTATTCTACTAGATTATTTTTAGATCATGATTTACGACCTAGATCTGTGTATACCTTAGATTATAGATAAATCTTTCTGTTGGATATTGTATGCGATTAGTGTCATGCACCATATTTGCACGATTGCATAGCTGGCGACCCTTGGCTCCCTTGTGGTTGAGACGGGTCGTCA
>JAGFNQ010000325.1:40701-116984 GCA_024364735.1 Boesenbergia rotunda | reverse complement strand
CAGCAACTTCTCTCGGGGGCGTGACAAAACCCTTAATAAGTTTGAGGTAATGTTACATGATAATATAAAACCTAATAGAATCACATTTTTCATAGTAGTCTCTGTCTCCAGTCATGCTGTATTTGTGGATGCAAGAGTGCACTATTACATTACTGTGATTAACAACTACCAAATAAAACGCAGCTCGGAGCATTTTGGCATGTTTGGTTTATTGACTTTAGGTAGAGTAGGATATTGATGATAAGGTTTGAGGTTAGAGATAGTATGCCATTCGAACTTGATATGAATATTATTAGAGTCTCAATACAGGGATGTAATTTCATCAGTATTTGAACCGATAGAATATGGTATTATTTTATTTATCTTATTTAAGTAGAAAATTTTAGGATCAAATTTTATTAGTAGGTGATAATGTTAAATACGATAATTTAAACTCTAAGGGTAAATCAAGAAATAGTCTTATAGTATTTTTCAGAAATTTTTAAAAAAATTTCTAAAATTTTTTGAGTTTGTTTTAAAATTTATTGGGATAAATTGGATTAAGAGGAGCTCTGTTTCAAATATCTCAATTAATTAATTGAGTAAATGTTGGGATTTTAATTTCATTTGATATAAATGTATGTGTTTGGTTAATTTTCTATTTTTATTTTCTAAAAAATTATATTTTCTCATTTTTTTTTGAAAAATGACTTTATTTCATTCTCTAGTTTTCCATATCTTTTTCTGGAAAATAAGGATAGAAAATACAAACCAAACACGTTTTCTAGAAAACTGCATTTTCTACATAAAATAAAAATGAAAAACAAACATATCAAATGCAGCCTAAATTTTACTCTTCCTCGTTGATACCTCCTTGACGCTGCGCATCACGTCGTCTCCCTCCCAAGCGTCGATCTCCGGTGTTAATTCCGTTTGCTGCAGCCACTTCCCTCCTCACTGTCGGCCGTCACTTTCATCCGCTCGAGAGCAGCATCCCCTCTCCCTTTACTTGTGGTCGCGCTTCCTCAAGCGATGCAGCCGATCCACAGCTGCCGCCTTGAGCACTGGTTGACGCAGCCAATTGATGGGAGAGCATGACCGACCGTTCACCGGATCGTCTTCTTCTTCTTCCCCTCCCACTCGATCATTACGTCCTCCTCAGCCGATCGGAGTGTATCTTTGCCACCGTCGCCACCATTGTGAGAGGCATTGTCGCCGGCGACACTCCTTACACTCCGAAAGGTTTCACCGGTCGAGATTCACTCTTAGGTATGTCCTCGATCCTCTGGCGATTGCTTTCAGAATTATTTGGGGGGGGGGGGTTCTTGTTCTTGTTGTTACTCGATCACCGGATCTATTTTAGTATGGTTTCCTTATGGCAATCTACTATCCACATCAGGGGCTAGATCAAGGTTCACGGAGATCTCCATTTGGTGTTCATCATGCTGACTATTTTCCATAAGATCCGGGCATGGCGTTTCTTTCCGATGCAGGTAAGGAAAGCTTGTTTAGGTGTGTTTTTGATTTAGACCTAGTGTAAGACAGAGTAGATCTATGATGTGTATTTGATTCCTTATATGATGCGATTGTGATTAAGCTAGTGGAAGTGGTTGTTTGCGGTTTGCAATGGTAGGCTACTTTGTTTGTGATTCTTCCCCAGTGTTGCTCATTTGATTCACGGTTTAGGATCCGATTGGGATGAGCTATGATAGGAATTCAGTTTTGGAATGTTATGTGTTGGAAGTCTTGGTTGTGGATTGAATTTGATGACTTGGACCCATGATTTTGGATGAAGCGGTGATGTTGTGAGCTAGAGCAGTGTTGTTCATTTGTTTTGGTGTTTCCATGCTTTGGGATGCCTTGGATTCTGGTTTGGATTGATTTGGTTGTGAGGATCATTGTTGTATCTTGTGGTTGGGAGCTAAAGTAGGGTTTAACCTAAATGGTGGTTGGTTTAGTTATGGATGGCTGACTTGAATTGTCCTGCTATCGTGAGTTAGTTTAACAAGGTTATGTTCATGATTTAGTCTTGTTTGGAGCTTTGGATCAGTAGCTTGATGGAATTAGGACAGTGTGTTGGTGGATTGGTATTGTTCATGTTGGTTTGATTCTGTAAGATAGTTGGTCGTGAGTTGAGGTATGGGTAGTTCTATGGGGAGTTTCAAATTTAATTTATTTGTGGGCTAACCCTATTATTGCTCTATTCTGGTTGATCTTTACCTTACCGTGAGCTCTTGTGTGTTAGGTCTTTTTGAAACATGACTTTGTTGGGAAGTCACTAGGGAGTTTTGTGCGTACCATGAGTTGTAAGGTTACGTTATGTATGGTGTAATCATTTAACCTTGAAATCCTGCTCGAGAGTTTTGGATGGGTTGATCATGTTTTCGGTACTAGTATTGCATTGTTCTATTCCTTGTGAACTCTACTGTGAGGTTCTTTCGAAGTGTAATTATTTGGGTTTCAGTTGTAGCTTGGAAGTTGAGTTTGCTCTCCTTGTTGTGTATACCTCTAATTTTGTAGTGATTAGATTTGAGGATATGGAGTTTTAAACAGATGTTGTTATTAGGATCAATCCTAATTATATTTAGTAGTTAATTTAGCTATTTTATTAATGGTATAAATAGCTACACTTCATCTTTGAAACAGGACTTTGACTTTCGACTCGTACGGTGATTGAGATGATTCTCCCAGGGATTGAGGTGATTCTCCCAACATCTTATCACAACTCTTGCCCAATCGTTCACATGGATGTGATGTGATGGTTGTTAGCTTAGTGTGTAGGGGTGACACATGTCATTGCATTGTTTGCATATGATGCATCTTACATTTATTTGAGCTATGATTATGCATTAGATTGACATGCATATGTGAACTTGATTTGTATTTATTATATGATCTAAGTATACTCAGTAGTACAAGTAGCTTATTGATTTGTTATAGGAATTTTTGATCATGCCCCGCAGGTATGTTATGCATTTAATATATGTTCTATATTACAGAAATTATATACCTTGTTTTTATCTATTTGATTTACCTTATTTACACCATGCGTTGATCTATTCGTTGTACTTGCAGAGTTCGAGCCGAACTCACCATCCCTTGTTTTCATTTTTGTTTCAGGTAGTTGATAGCTATGACTCGTGCTGCTAGGAGAGGACCCATCTGCTAATCCCATAGAGTCGAGTAGGTTTGGTTTGTTTCATATTTCATATTTTCTTATTCGTTAGATTTGTATTTATTTTCGTTGGACTTTCGTTTTGCTTGCATTTGTTGTACGGAGTTATTATGCTTATTATTTATAGTGTGGATGTTAGTAACTTCATGGATGTGAGTTTATTATTTAAATTCTATTGTTGCCAGTCGTGTGAGGTTGTGCTTATTTATTGTGTTGAGATAGATGTATTATGAGATTCATATTGTCCGCCGTACATAAGAGATGCTGCTTGATTTTCAAGCAAGCATGTGCCTCTAAGGGAGTGACATAGAATTTATTTTGAAAAATCACACTGAGAAATTTATGGATCTTCTTCCAGGAAGTAAACCACTAGGTTGCAAGTGGATCTTCAAGAAGAAAATAAAATCAAATGACATAATTGATAAGTACACTAACCAAGTATAGACTTTGGTTGATCTACCTAAGGGGATCAAACTCATTGGGTGTAAGTGGGTCTTTAAGAGAATGACTGACATGAATGGTCTTATGCATACCTATAAAGGGTGACTGATAGCTAAAGGTTCAAGCAGATTCATGGTATAGACTATGATGAAACCTTTTCACCAATTGTGATGCTTAAAGTCTATTCAGATTGTGCTTGCTATTGCAGCTTACCATGATTATGAAATCTGACAGATGGATGTCAAAACTGTATTTCTTAATGGAAATCTACTCGAGATTGTGTACATGACACAACCTGAGAGTTTTGTAGATCAAAAAATGTTAGAAAGGTATGTAAGTAACAAAGGTTCATTTATGGGATAAAGCAAGCTTTCAAAGCTAAAATCTCCGATTCGATGATGCAATCAAAGCATTTGGTTTCATCAAGAATGAAGATGAATCTTGAGTTTATAAGAGGGTTAGTAGGAGCACAGTTATCTTCTTGATCTTGTATGTAGATAGCATACTCCTCATTGGAAATGATATTCTTTCACTATAGTCTGTGAAGATATAACTTGAAAATTATTTCTTAATGAAGGACTTAGGTGAAGCAGTCTATATTTTAGGCATTAAGATCTATAGAGATAGATATAACAGATTGCTTAGTCTAAGTTAAAGTACATATTTTGACAAGGTACATATATTGATAATGTGCTTATTGTTTTGTTATACAGAATTCCAAGAAGGAATTTTTGCCGATGTCATATAGTGTGAGTCTTTCAAAGACTTAATGTCCCTTTTCTAAGGAGGAGAGAGACTGCATGGTTCAGATTCCATATGTATCTACTATAGGGTCTATCATGTATACCATGCTTTGTACTTACCCTGATGGCTCATATGCATTAAGCATAACGAGCAGATACCAGTCGAATTTAGGTGAATGTCATTGGATTGCTATCAAAAATATTCTTATGTGCGTGAGACGAACTATAGATATCGCTTGACATTTAGAAGAAATATGAGACTAGGCAAGGAACTAATAGATGCTAATGTAGTAGAACCACCGACCATGATTTTGGCACAGAGAAAGCGTGATGGTCACACTATGTCACTTGGTATTAGATACTTCAGTGATTGACTCTAGTGCTAGAGGGAGATTGTTGGTATAAGCCCTAAGAGTCAATCAAGAGTTGATTGGCTTAGATCATAAAGTATTATATCTTATGAATAAAAAGACATGGTTTGGTTATTATATTTACTTCATGCTTGTGTCAGCTGAATAAATATAATCATGTCCTAGAATAATAAGTTCTAATCTACAACACATCAATTGATTGAATTGATTATTAGAGGTTGTCGAGAACACTAATCTTAAATGTTCTTAGTCAAGCATTAATATACAAGGGCAATATTAATGAGTTGAGACTAGCATGTAGGTCAATTGATGACTTGATCTTACAAGTCATGGATATGAAATATCAAGTTGATATATTGGTATGTATTAGAGAATATGTACTGAATTGACCCCGCCATGAGAAAGTTTTATAAATCGTTATATGAGTATCATAAACTTTCTTATAGTGAATATTGGTATGAATAGTTCTTAGACTCGAAGTTACTACGGTTCCCCATATAAGGAGTTATATACTTTGGTATCCTCAAATATCACCCATAACAAGGTAAAATATAAAGTCGATCACTGGGTATGGAATGAATTATACGGAGGGATATGAGTGATGTAGATGAGATCTATCCCTCCCATATAATGGAAGTGATATCTGTGAGCCCCTTGATCGAGTATGACCAATAAAACGCATGATCATGCTCAAATGAGTCAATATGAGATATTAAGCTGAGTCCACTTGGGGATCAAGAAACATAAAGATTGATAAGAGGATGACACGGTCTATGCGTTATTAATCAATCTAGATATCGAGGATAGAATGACAAAGTCATACATTATAATAGATACGGAAAGGTTAGGTCGGATCTCGACTTTCTCGTCACTTGGGTAGTAATGATGCATTGACAGATGACACTTATTGTTTATGTGTCTAAAGCAGTTTAGATACATTGCTAACGTTACAAGAACCTATTGAGTCATACACAAAGAGCACGATGTTTTGGAGATAACTTAGTTTTTAGTTTGACTAAAATGTGATCCGAAATTGAATTAATTGAGTTAGACTCAAATGAATCCAATTTGGATTATGGGATTGAGTCTAATCTATGTTAGATTCATTTAGATTAAACTCAACCACTTAGAGATTGGTGTTCATTAAAAGGGGTTAATGAACATTATTAAAGAGGAAGTCCAAAAGACTAAAACCCTTTGTATTCATTAGATGAATACAAAAGGTTAAAAAACTACCAAGAGACTTTGGTATTCATTGAGATTAATGAGCATTAATAGGTTGAAAAGACTAAAAATCAAGGACCTTTTGTATTATAAAGCTTGACTATAAAAGGGTCGGTGGAATGAAGAGGTTGTTGAACTTGATCCTTCCTCTTCCTTCTCTCCTTCTTGGCCAAAACATATAAGGTGTGTTTTTGGTTCTCTTGTTTTGTGAACCATCCCAAGTTTCTATCATAACTAAGGTGGTTTATCTCTGAGGCTGAGATCGTGTTCGTGTGGATAGTACTAGAGGCACTGTCATCCTAATCGTGTAGAGATCCGACAAATCAAGAACTACTGAGATAAACTAAGGGCACACATCAATGGTATAGCTTTTTAGATAGAACTTTATACGGATTTGTCATATGGATCTCTTGAAGGGATCCTATTTTTCTGCTGCGATTTTGTTATTTTCGCATAGAAATCCCTACGGTTCTTACCTTGCACCCCAACCACTCCTCGCACATCAACCCATGTCCTTTGAATGTTCCACCATGACCACTTCTACGTGCTTGTCTAACTGACCGAGCGCCCCCGGGGACTTGATCAGGAGTAGTTTCATTCTGATCGAATCTTACGCCTATTAGGTGGCTTCACTATCTTATTACAATTGAGTATGAAATTTGCTTTCGAGCATATACTAAAAGAAACAAGAAAATATATTTAAAATGTTTATAAAAACCATCTTACAGACTATTAGCAATTCATCTTAAAGCGCTCTAGCACCTGGACCGTATCACCCATAAGGCTAATCTTGGCGAGTCTATTCCCCTTTAATCTCGCATTTGATCTTTGTGGAGCTAGTTGATCCAATTTTGTGGTGTGTGATCCATATCTCCCTGACCTTGATGCGATTCCTCCCTTCATCATAGTTGTCTTTGAGGAATTTGGTCACACAAGGCTTGGGGAAAGGGCTAGCTCAGATTTAGAGCTGATTGTGGTTGATCTTTCTGCGGGATCTGTTCTTGCCGGATTTGGAACAAAGAGGATCCCTGTATGCCATCAACAGGTAAGAGGTTGTTGGTGTTTCTTTGGTCTTGGAAGCGATTGCTAATGTGTTCGGTGTGGATCAGTAGGTTTCCATTCTGCTCAGTTTTGGAATTGGATTCTATTTCGTGATTGTTCAGTTGTCGTGAGTTGTTCTGTGTTGTTGGGTTTTGCTCCTAGTCTTGTGGTTGGATCTTTGAATTGGATGAATGGAATGTTTGCTTTGATAGTAGTTTGATCACATATTTGGATGGATTTGTTTTGCACCTGTCGTGAGCTCCAAGGAAGATGAACATGAGGTGTGGTTCATTGGGAAATTTCCCCATTGTGGCTGTGGGTTAGGGTTCGTGTGGGTTAATTACAGATCTTGATTTGCCATTTAGTTTTTAGTTTATGGTAATTAGGGTTCGGTTTCGAAAATGAATCTAAATTTAGCCTAATCCAAATCTTGGTTGAGTTATTAGAAATTTTTCATTTAATTAGGATTAATTAAATGATTACGATAGTTGGGATTAATCCTAACTATATTAGAGGGTTCATTTGGCTAAGCATCGTATGGGATTATAGCTAAGTAATTATATGTTCTGATGCAGGACATTGACTTGGTTCACTCGTCGCAGATATTATTTTGGACAGGGGTTCTCTTCGCTTTCAGATCTACTATATCGGAAGCGGGTACCTTTGACTTATCTAGTTTTTTAGATATTGTCACAGATATATATATATATATATATATATATATATATATATACATGGTTTGCTATGTTAGCAGTAGGTTTCTATTATTTATCTGTTTGGCATATCTTCGCCGGTTACTAGTAGCTTACCTTTGAGATATACCTTGTTTATTTCTCATTTAGCTCGTACACTGTATGAATTGATCACGTGTAGTACCTTGCATGTATACTGCTAGATTAATTTGGATCATGATTTACGACTTAGATATGTGCATATTTTAGATTCTGGTTAGATCTTTCCCTTTGGATGTTGTATGCTTTTAGTGTCATGCACCATGTTTGCACCTTTGCATAGCTGGCGATCCTGGGTTCCCTTGTGGTTAAGTCGGGTCGTTAGATCATGTGGTGTACACACAACCACTCATGGGTAGTGGCTACCGGAGGGTGCGTCCAGTATTAGATATCCCTCCGAGTGTGTACAGTTGCTCTGTGTTGCTCCGCTCGGTCGCTCATGGGTAGCGGTACCAGAGTGTGATAGCAAGCAGGAGTCCCTTCTCTTTCCGGAGATATGGGGAGATAAGAGATTTATCTCCCCCATTGGACATGGGGCCGGAGTGTTTACTCCACCAGCATCCTGTCCACTTAGTCACTCAGAAGCAAGGATGGTAGAGTGTGTACAGTTGTCATAGCCCTACACCTAGATGAGTACTTCTACTAGCATCCTTACTGATGACCTGTGACTATGGTTGATTGGTGACAAAGGTGACCATTTCATTGCATCATGTCCATGATGCATGGATTATATTTGTTTGTGTTTGCTGTATTTGGATGTTGCATTTGTTTAGCATGCACATACAGGTTGTGATATGCATACAACCGATAGTCTTGTTTTACCCATGGAGAGGTATTTAGGGTATTGATTTGTATGATACTGAGATAGTTTGACACTGGTATGCCTTATTTTTTTAGCACCTTTATTTAGCATTTCCTACTACTGTACTTGTTATTATCTTAGCTGGATTTTTACTGCTAGTATAGCTTACTTTTCATATCAGATATGTGTATTCGCTGAGTTCTTGTACTCATCCCGTTAGCCTTGTTTTTATATCAGGATGATTGTCTGGAGTGCCCAGTGGATTGTCCCAGCTTTTCCGCTTCGAGACAATTCGTATTGGTTTTGTTTTGTATTTGTCGATATGTTGTATTTCTATTTGTATATGTTGCTTTTGTTTTAGTTGTGTCATGGATTATACTTTTGTGTGCCATGGAGACCCTTTGTTGTTGTTTGATGTCGTAAGTCGTATCGGTTCGTGACTTTATATGTTGTAATGTCTTGGTTTTCATTTTATGTTGATATTGCCAGCCGTGTTGGTTGAGGGATAGAGGTGGTCGTTTAGGCCTTGTACACATGCTTCAAGTGTCCATCGTATAGGGGAGATGTTGTCTGATTCTATATTGGGCCAGCGGCTCCTCTCGAGGGTGTGACAATTTATTTGGTATTAGAGCCCAGGTTGCGCGATACACTACGATCTTGTGGGCGTTTTCGAATTTTATGTCAGAGTAGTTTTCTCGATATGGACGTGTTTGAGACATGGAGGCAACGGGACATCTCCAAGCGACCAGAAAGAAATGGTAATATTTGCTAGTAGTTATAGGAATAACCTTATTAATACTGGGTCATATCTGTACAGGTATGGCCTGTCGTATCGAGCTAACCTCGCCCCGTCGACGTGGGGGCTTGAGGCGATCACCACGTACGACAACTTGGGAGCTTGAGGGAGTTATGACCATTAAAGCAGAGGCAGAGTCTCTGGGGAGATGACTTGAGGTTGAGCCCAGTTGTCGAGGATAGACTCCACCATGTCAGAGACCTCCATCACCGAGGGTTCCTCCATCATTTTTGACAGCGCTCTCAGTTGCACCCTCGATGGTACCCACCGTAGCACTGTCAGTGGCATCGCCAGCAGTACCCACTATAGTACCTCTAGCCATGCAGTCGACACCGTAGCCTCTTCAGCTGGTACTTCAGACCCTTTAGTAGCTATTACAGACGTTACAACTAGTACTCCCACCTACGCAGCTAGTACCTTCCTCCACACCACCGACACCTCAACCGATTCAGCCAGCACTTCTAGAGGGACAGACAGCAGGTCCGTTAGGATAGTCGATGCAGCCAGTACACCCAGCGGTGCAACCAGTTTATTCAGCAACACCACTTGAGCTACCGATGGCCCTTGCAAGCCGAACCATGGACATGTCACGGATCATGGCTTTGGTTGAGTCCGTGAAGGGTCCGTTCACCCTGTTCCATGGGGGAATTGACCCGTGCGTAGCTCGGTTATGGCTGGAGACTCTGGAGGACACATTCTGTTACTTATCCTGCTCCGATTGGGAGAAGGCCGAGTTGGCGGCCTACCACTCGCGTGACTCGGCGTCGACTTGGTGGAGGACCTAACAAACTATTTTTGGCGAGCAGCCAGTCACCTGGGATTTGTTCAGAGAGGCATTTGAGTAGAAGTACTTCCTAGTAGCGTTCGAGATGACCCGCCGACAGGAGTTTCTGAATCTCCTGTAGGGGGATCGGTTTGTGTTAGATTACAACGCAGTGTTTAACCGCCTGACAGAGTTGTTGGAACTCGGATGGCTAGAGAGGGGGGGTGAATATAGCCAAACACTTGGACTTTAAGCTTTTGAAATTTCTGCGACTCAAATATTAGTAGCACAGCGGAAGCTAAAGAAAACAGAGTGTGCAGAAATGAAACCTAGCTAAGCACAAATACAAAATGCTAACAAGAGGATTTACAAGGTTCGGGGATAACTTGTCCATACTCCTTGGCGTGCCCTTAAGGTGGGCGATCCCTTGATCGTCGACAGATCAAGCCCCGGTGAACACCGGATAAAATGCAACCTCCTTCTCGGTGGAGTAACCTCTCTACAGCATTTCAACAAAGATAGAGTTTTAAGCACAATGAAACACAAGAAAGATCTTACTTAGTACTTAGAACAGACAAGAACACAGCAAGCTTCTCCCGAGCTCCACTCAGCGCAGATCTCACGCAAGAACACCCTTCTTCGTGTCTTTTCGCTGATGGACTCAAGCCTCTTGATCCTTCGTTCAAGTGCCCAAGTAATGGATGGTTGCTTCAAAGATTGCAGCTGCTTGCTCAAGAACGATGGATCAACAGAGAACACAAGCACGCAACGTTACTGATCAGAGTTGTCACAGTTAGAGTTTTTGTCGTTCGCCTTATGGAGACTTGTTCGCCCAAGCGCTTAAGTCTCCTCCACTCAGCTCCAGGTCACCATCTCACTGCAGCCTCCAGCTGCTCTCCTACAACCACCAGCCACTACTGAGCTCCTCTGGACTCCCTGAGCCTCCCTCAGACCACCCCCAGTCAGCAGCTCCAGCCAGCGCCAGCGTCCGTTGCAACCTGAGATGGAAAACGGACAAACCTGCTCCAAGGAAAGGCCTCCATTGACTCTCCTTGAATGTTTGAATCCTTCTCTGTCACCTGCAGCTTAATCAGAGCATTATCGCAGCATATCAAGTAGAAAATCGAGTATCAGAGGTCAAGCGTAGTGAATCAGATACGTTCAAACGCGATCAGAGCGTCTGATAGTGCAATTTGAATTAAAGTGATCGGTCACCGGACTGATCAGACAGCCTCCTGATCGGTCACCAGACCGATCAGGCTGGGTTCAGACCGATCAGGCTCCATCCTGATCGGTCCCCAACGCTTAATCAGAAATCACGATTTCTTTGGGACTCTCCTGGACCGATCACCAGACCGATCCCAGGTTGTGGATTGATCACCAGACCGATCCACCCCTTTGCCAGGCGATTTCTGAGCTTCACAGTCCAACCCTCCTGATCGGTCACCGGACCGATCAGAGAGCCTCCTGATCGGTCACCAGACTAATCAGGTCATGATCAGACCGATCAGGCTCCGTCCTAATCGGTCATAGTGAGGAACTTGCGACGCTTGATCGTTCTCCAGAACGATCTGCACAGTGATCCAGATCGGTCACCAGACCGATCAGGAGCAGATCAGCAGGGGAACTCAACCTCACTGTGTGCTCCCTGATCGTCACCAGACCGATTAGGAGCCAAGCAATGGGTGAAACGCATACTCCCTGATCGGTCACCAGACCAATCAGTCATCGCTGGATCGATCACCAGACCGATCCACGAAGGAGCACCGTGCCAACTCCCTGATCGGTCACCAGACCGATCCAGGGGCTCCAACCTAGCCCTCCAAGCTAGGGTTTCATCCAACCTAGCCCTCCAAGCTAGAACCTGACTCTCCAAGCCAGGATTTTTCACCTAACCCTCCAGTTAGGACTTTTCACCTAACTCTCTAAGTTAGGACTTTTCACCTAGCCCTCCAAGCTAGGACTTTTCACCCAACCTTCCGAGTTAGGACTTTTCCACACCTAGCCCTCCAAGCTAGGACCTGACCCTCCAAGCCAGGACTTTTTCACCTAACCCTCCAAGTTGGGACTTTTCACCTAACCCTCCAAGTTAGGACTTTTCACCTAGCCCTCCAAGCTAGGACTTTTCATCCAACCCTTCCGAATTAGGACTTTTCAACACCTAGCCCTCCAAGCTAGGATTTTTCACACCTAACCCTCTAGGTTAGGACTTTTCACCTCCTAGCCCTCCAAGCTAGGATTTTCCAATCACTCCGTGCCTAATCCCCGATTAGGACTTAATCATAATCATAGTCATCAACCAAAACTAAAATCGATGTCAACACCAAAATAACAATCAGAGTCAGACTGCATCAACAAGAGTATTACCCTCAGATGGTCACAGATGACGCAGAGCAGAGGATGGACTTTACTTTGGGTTGGCCTCGTATATTCAGCTCCGGATGTCCTCGTGTGTCATCACTTCCTATTGAGAGGCATTGGAACGAGCCTTTATTATTGAGTCGACTCAGTAGAGGTTGTTTGGGAATAAGAAGAAAGATAAGTAGTCAGTTTTGTTGATGCAGTCTGACCCTGATTGTTGTTTTGGTGTTGACACTGATTTTAGTTTAGGTTGATGAGATGATTGGGATTAAGTCCTGGTTGTGGACTAGGCATACCTAGTGGAACTAGGTTTGATGAAATCCTAACTTGGAGGGTTAGGTGTGAGAAAATCCTAGCTTGGAGGGCTAGGTGTGAAAAGTCCTAACTTGGAGGGTTAGGTGTGGAAAAATCCTAGCTTGGAGGGCTAGGTGTAAAAAGTCCTAACCTGGAGGGTTAGGTGTGGAGAAATCCTAGTGGAGGGCTAGGTGTGGAAAAGTCCTAACCTGGAGGGTTAGGTGTGGAAAAGTCCTGGCTTGGAGGGTCAGGTCCTAGCCTGGAGGGCTAGGTTAA
This sequence comes from Boesenbergia rotunda, assembly GCA_024364735.1. Classification (NCBI taxonomy): domain Eukaryota; kingdom Viridiplantae; phylum Streptophyta; class Magnoliopsida; order Zingiberales; family Zingiberaceae; genus Boesenbergia; species Boesenbergia rotunda. Next base: position 103,987 of record JAGFNQ010000325.1, on the reverse strand, counting down.
TGAAATCCCGGCTTGGAGGGCTAGGTCCTACTGAGTGAAGCCAGGTTGATTGGAAATCCCGGTGAGTGAAGCCGGGTCCTGGTGAGTGAAGCCAGGTTGACTGAAGTCCCAGTGAGTGAAGCTGGGCATGAAGTCTTGGTCCGAGGGATCAAGCATGAGTCAGAGAAGGGCTGGAGGCTTGTTCTCGTGACTTGGAGTGCATTTGGGCTTGCCTGGATCGGTCTGGTGACCGATCAGGGAAGTTGGCAGGGTGCTCCCTCGTGGATCGGTCTGGTGACCGATCCAACGATGACTAATTGGTCTGGTGACCGATCAGGGAGCACACAGTGAGGTTGGGAACCTACTGCTCGGCTCCTGATCGATCCGGTGACCGATCAGGGAGCATGCAGTTCACTCACTTCTCTGCTCCTGATCGGTCTGGTGACCGATCAGGGAGCATACAGTGGGTTTTGGGAACCTCACTGCTTGGCTCCTGATCGGTCTGGTGACCGATCAGGGAGCATACAGTGGATTTTGGGAACCTTACTGCTTGGCTCCTGATCGGTCTGGTGACCGATCTGGAACACTGTTCAGATCGTTCTGGTGAACGACCAAGTGTCGCGGAGTTCTCGCTATCACCGATCAGGCTCCAGCCTGATCGGTCGGGGAGCTTCCTTTTCGGTCTGGTGACCAATCAGGTCACAGCCTGATCGGTCTGGTGACCGATCAGGCCCGTGTGGTCGCGAAAGCTGGGAGTCCCAGCAAAGCTGTGGATCAGTCCGGTGACCGATCCACGAGCCCTGGATTGGTCCGGTGACCGATCACTTTAATTCAAAATGCACTGTCAGACGCTCTGATCACGTCTGAACATATCTGATTTCTCTGCGCTTAATCTCTGATACTTGATTCTCTGTTTGATTTGCTGTGCTAATGATCTGATCAAGGTTGCAGGTGACAGGAATGGATTCAAACACTCAAGGAGAGTCAATGGGAGTCTTTCCTTGGAGCAGGTTTGTCCGTTTGCCATCTCAGGATGCAACGGGTGCTGGCGCTGCTGGAGCTGCTGACTGGGGCTTGGCTGAGGGAAGCTCAGGGAGTCCAGGAGAGCTCAGTGATAGCTAGCTGTTGTAGGTGAGCAGCTGGAGGCTGCAGTGAGGTGGTGACCTGGCGATCAGTGGAGAGACTTAAGCACTTGGTGGCGAAGATGTCTTAAGAACACTGAGAACACTTGATCACGACTCGGCTTTTGGGGACAACTCTTGTTCTGCTTGTGCGACAACTTTGATCATCTCTTGAGCAAGCGACTGTGATCCTTGAAGCAACCTTCTGTTACTTGAGCACTTGGAAGAGAAGCAAGAAGCTTGGTGAGTCCATCAGCGAGAAGACACGAAGAAGGGAGTTCTTGCATGAGATCTACGTTGAGTGGAGTTCGGGAGAAGTTTGCTTGTGTTCTTGTGGTTCTAAGTGCTAAGTAAGATCCTTCTTGTGTTTCCTGTGCTTTATACTTGATTCATTTTGAAACGCTGTGGAGAGGTTACTCCACCGAGAAGGAGGTTGCATTTTATCCAGATTTTCCGGGGCTTGATCTGCCGACGATCAAGGGATCGCACACCTTACGGGCACACCAAGGAGTAGGGGCAAGTTATCCCCGAACCTTGTAAATCCTCTTTGTTAGCGTTTGGTGGTTGTTCTCAGCTTAGGGTTTAAATTCTGCATACTCTGTTTTTATTGCTTCCGCTGTGCTACTAAACGTTTAAGTGCAGAAAACTTTAAAAGTGCTAAGTTTCGATGTCTGGCTACATTCACCCCCTCTCTAGCCATCCAAGTTCCAACAAGTTTCAGATGCAGTGCATATACAGTAGCCGCAAACCTTGCAAAAGCGGGGTAGTCAGAGTCAGTTGGGACAGGAAGTTTTTGGGGCTTCTTCTAGGCCTCAAAAATCAGAGCGTACTACGACAGGCTCCTCCCAGACTTCTTAATAGGACCAGATGAAGCCTCCCACCAGACTCAGTTGTACACAGTGCGGTTCCCAGAATCACGATAGAACAAGATGTACTATGGGACAAGCAGTTTGCTTTTATTGCAAGCTTCCAGGACACATGAGGTGAGATTGTCCACAGAGGGCACAGAATGCGGCTATAGGAGCTACAGTGAAGGGAGGACATTCCGGTTGGTCTGGAACTCAGTGAGGGGGCCAAAGGACTCAGTCTTCTTCTCGGACGCGGCAAACTTGCCCGACGCTTGTGCATGTGTACTATATGTTCGGGCAAGGCCCTGAGCACACTTACCCTTCAGCAGTACCACAACATTTAGCAATAGAGCCTCATCAACAGTCTTATGTTGGCTATCAACCTATAGTTTATCTGTCACATTAGTCTGCCGGAGCATCTGCACCACAGTCTCCACCGGTTCCTACCTTTCCCCCACCACCGCCAGAGATGGGTTGAGTGTACGTAGTCATTCGAGAGGAGGCCCAGTGTGCCGATAGATCTGTTTTCTGAAGTACTGTTTTACTTTATGCACATTCCGCAGAGTTATTGATTGATACTGGAAGTTCATATTTGTTCATATCATGGATGTTTCTGAGTAAGATCTGTAGGTTACCGACCCTCAGAGCATTGCGTTTGTCTGTGTCCCTACCTTTCGGAGAGTTGTTAGTGGTCACCCAAGATGTCAAGGGGTGTCCACAGGATTTTGGTAAGGTCATCCTTACCGTTGATCTATCAGTTCTGGAGATGATAGAGTTCGACATCATCTTAGGCATGGACTAGCTGACAGCCTCTTATGCCACTGTTGATTGCCATTCGAGGGTGGTCATATTCCGGCCTCCAGGCCAACTCTCGTGGGATTTCCTTAGCATCAGAGATTATGGTATATTAGTTATCTCCGTACTCTAGGCGTAGAGACTTCTTGCACATGTTGGGATTGGGTGCATATTGACATGGATGCGGGTTTGTAATTTTAAAATTTAATTACGTGTAGCGGAAGGTTTAGCATAAATAATTTCATAAATTATTTAACCACACATCTAAGCATGCAACTTTATATTGTGTAGACATGATCATACATTAAAATTTTGCAGAAAGTAAACTAATTTACTTAATACCTCGCGTAACTCGAAGGAAGGGACAAGATCCAACCGTAAGCGTCCCTTGGAAGCTCCGCCTCTATTCGCGTCCACGCCGAGTTTTCTTCGGGATGACTTCGCAAAGCCACGAGTTTCGTGCCGACAAGAACTACTAGATTCTCCAAAGGCACGACAAGAATACCAAGAGAGAGATGGGAAGACTAACCACCAAACGAAGAATGGAATCAAGATTCCGGGAGGAAGGAAGGAGTTGCGCCCGCTTCTTCTTCTTCTTCGGCAGTTGCTTGGTGGATGAAGCTGACGGCAACAAAGGGGTCCTCCTTTTAGGGCCGGCGGCACTAGAGGAGGGAGAGGGAGAGAAGGAGAGAGAGAGAGGACTTCTTTCCTTGATCTCTTGGATTAATCTCCAAGCCTTGCCTTGGTTCCTTTATATAGTAGCCTCTCAATCGCCAAGTCTCCTTTTTATGGAATAAATTTTCATAAGAAATTTATCATATAAATTTTTCTATGATTTATTCCATCATGCTAAGTTTTTATTATAATTTAATTTATAATAAAAACAACCATGTCTCCCTTTTCTTATGGAAAGAAATTTCTTTATATAAATTTCTTTATATAAATTTCTTTATCATGGTAAATCAATCCATTATTGATTTTATAAAATAAAATAAACCAATCCATGGCTCATTTTAATTTCCATGAAAAATAAATCTCTTTATATAAATTTCTTTATCCATAATTTTATAAAACAAACTAAGCTCGGTTTATTTTATAATTTGAACCAAACAATTTGGTTCTCCCCTTTTAATGTGACCGACCAAACAAAGAGGTTGGGGACCCTCTTTGGCCGGCCAAACCCAAGCATATATCATATGAATTAAACTTATTTAATTCGTCCAATAAGCCTTCAAAAGATTTAGTCATTTTAAGCTTCCGATGCGTCTCTGAAAAATTCAGATTCGACTTATCTCTCTTGATCAGAAAATCCAATTTTCAACTCGTTTTAAATCCCTCGGATTACTCGTAGTGCGTGTGACTAAATAAACTTTCAATTTATGTTGGCCGTCTATAATTAACCAATTATAGAACGATCATGAGTAGCACCTAGTAGTACATCATGATCCCCAATTAATCGAAAGATCAACGGTTGACCTCAGAAATTATTCTGAAACCCTTCAGCAGCTATAATGAATCGTACCCCATTCCCTTCACCATCTTATACCCACTTGGTTCAGGACATAGTCTATGTGTGTCAGTCCCCACTAGGCTGACTACGTCACACCTAGCCCAAGTAATATTTTCTCGTCCTACGGATTCTAATTACTCTCATGTATCTAAGAGATTCATACTCTGAACATGTCATGCTCTGGCCAGAGACTTCGAGTAACAATCCGACGATAGGCCTTGGGTATACATCTCCTCGCAAGGAGTGGTGAATCCTTTGTAGGCTGTTCAAACATCTTCGGGCACTTCGGCTTATACCCAATCATCCTGGGTCCACACCTCCTTGGAGATGCTTGCTTAAGATGTCAAAGTATAAGTCTCCATGACCAAGATGACTTGAACACCGCAAGTCAAAGGAACATCGCACTTAAGCTGCAGTAAGAACTTCACTGACATATCTATATGTAGACTACCATATGAAGTTTTACAGCCAGTCACTCCAATGAACTAGTTCCCTTAACTAGCATTCATGTTTATCTCCGGACATCCCAATGTCACCAGCCAGTGAGAATCAGCTGATTAGAGAATAACCCATGCTAGTCTCAACAGAATTGATAGTGCCCGTATTTATCAATTCATTGACTAGGGACAATTTCAATACTTCACAATTGCACATGTAGAGATAATCACTAGTTGTGAATTCATCACAAATTCTCTCATGTTGTGAATTGTATTGCGGACATTCAGTAAATGAGTTTAAGATCTCAATCAAATACATAAACATGTATACTCAAATAGTGAATATTCATTTATTAAAATAAATGATTACAATCATAAGGCGATTGCCTTAGGATACTTTTCTCATATCACTAACAACACAGGGGTGTCAGGGTTTCTTGCTATCAGTGATCAGTGCCGACGATAGTGATAGTCGCTAGATCTCAGATGTGCCAGTGGTTCGAGAGTTTCCCGATGTATTTCCAAAGGAGCTACCCGGTTTGCCTCCCAGGAGGCAAGTGAAGTTTGAGATCGAGTTAATTCCGAAGATAGCGTCAGCATCAAAGACACCGTATCGGATTGCACAGATGGAGTTGGACGAGCTGAAGGTCCAACTCCAGGAGTTATTGGACAGAGGATTTATCCGACCCAGTGTTTCTCCTTAGGGTTCACCAGTATTATTTGTGAAGAAGAAGGACGGATCTATGAGGTTATGCATTGATTGTCGACAATTGAATGCAGTCACGATCAAGAAAAAATATCCTTTGCCACAGATTGAGGATCTGTTTGACCACCTGAGGGATACATCAGTGTATTCAAAGATAGATCTGCGATCAGGTTATCATTAGCTGAGGGTCAGAGACTCAGATATCCAGAAGACAGCTTTCCGCACCCGATACGGTCGTTACGAGTTTTTGGTAATGTCATTTGGGCTTACTAATGCTCCTGCAATGTTTATGGATCTCATGAACCGGGTATTTCTAGAGTACTTGGATCAGTTTGTTATCGTGTTCATCGGTGACATCCTGATTTACTCTTGTTCTGAGGAGGAGCATGCTCGTCACCTTTGCATCGTCTTGGAGACACTCCGACGAGAGCATTTATATGTGAAGTACAACAAGTGTACTTTTTAGTTATCTTCTACGGGGTTTCTCGGACATGTAGTGTCGAGCCGAGGCATTTCTATAGACTCCCAGAAGATCAAGTCTATCACCAGTTGGGAGCAGCCCAAGTCAGTTCACGAGGTGCGCAGTTTTCTAAGATTGGCTGGATATTATCGGCGTTTCGTTAAGAGTTTCTCAAGTATTGCCACACCGTTGACACACTTGACCAGAAAGTGCGTAAAGTTTGTATGGACAGAGGCCTACGAGACCAGCTTTCAGGAGCTGAAGCAACGGCTAGTATCTACACCAGTCCTATTGTTACCTTCGAGGGAGGACTACTTCGTTCTTTATATCGACGCATCGTATCAGGGTCTTGGAGTAGTACTTATGCAGCATGGGGGGCTGGTCTCTTATCCTTGTCGGTAGCTGAAGGAGCATGAGAAAAACTACTCTATTCATGACCTAGAGCTAGCCGCTATCATCTTCGCATTGAAGATCTGGAGGCATCATCTATATGGTATCGCCTTTGAGATATTCACAGACCATAAGAGTCTTAAGTATTTGTTTACTCAGAAGGAGCTAAATCTCCGACAGAGGAGATGGATAGAGTTCCTGAAGGACTACGACTGCACCATTGGTTATCATCTTGGGAAAGCTAATGTAGTTGTTGACGCATTGAGCAGGAAGATCAGAGCAGTTCTAGCCTATTATCGAGTGATTGTCACAGAGTTTGTCACGCCCTGAGGAGCTGCCCGTCCGATACCGACCGGACTGCCACTCCCTCGTCCGACGGACAATTCAGAAACCTAACCTCTACGACCACCTCAGATAATTGTACCACAGCCTATAGGGCTGGAACAACTATCTGCAATCAACAAAAACGAGACGGCGATGAAAGCTGCGTACCGATACGACTTACGACAAACACAAAGCACAAGGCCTCCATGGCTCACAAAAGTACAACTATACCGTCGTATAAAAGGACACGACCAAATACGAATACAGCAGCGGAAAAATAAAGTAAAAGAACAGAGAATGGGTACCAACAAGTACCACTACAAGTAAAAGAAACATCCCGGAGTCATCTCGAAGAAATACGCGAACTGGGACAGGCTGCCGAGCACTCCAGACAATCATCCTGAAATAAAAACAGGGAGCTAACGGGGTGAGTAACAATACTCAGCGAATATCTCATCAGATATACAAGATAGTCTAGCTAGCAATAGAGTAACAGGCTATCGAATTAACACAGGTACATACAGTGGTAGACATAACTGGAATAGGAATAGAAATACCATACCAATCTAGCTGAGTCGTCGAAACTGACATAAGGGTCTCCTGTATGTACATGTCAATCATATGCAGCATCTAAGTATAACAAACATGGGCAAGTGCAAAAGATTCGTATGCACATGGTGCAATGACATGGTCACCTCTGTCGCCGGTCGGACATCGTCAGCTACGTACGGGAGGAAGCTGAGCGGAGGCCACCCTCCGGCGTAGAGCTGTGACTGCCGTCCGTACTCTGCCGCTGCTAATCCTGAGCAACCGAGTAGACGGTATGCTGTCGGTGTAACACCCTACTCCATGACCTATCCTGGCGATATCACTAATAGCCCCAGGCTAAGACCTATCCTGGCGATATCTCTATCAGCCCCAGGCCATCACCTATCCTGGCTATATCACTAATAGCCCCAGGCTAAGACCTATCCTGGCGATATCTCTATCAACCCCAGGCCATCACCTATCCTGGCTATATCACTAATAGCCCCAGACTAAGACCTATCCTGGCGATATCTCTATCAGCCCCAGGCCATCACCTATCCTGGCTATATCGCTAATAGCCCCAGGCTAAGATCTATCCTGGCGATATCTCTATCAGCCCCAGGCCATCACCTATCCTGGCTATATCACTAACCGCCCCAGGCCATCTTTGGAGGATATCACTATCTGAGTGTTAACACCTACCCCATGTATACAAATGGGGGAGAGATCTCTCTCTCAACTCCTTAGTATATGGGCTACTCAAGGAGGGTCCTCTGCCTGCTACCACGCTCCGATTCACTAACCCATGAGTGCATGAGCGGAGCAGCACAGAGCACACTACCCATACCCCGTCAACCACTAACCCATGAGTGGCCGTATGGATAGTTCAGTATGACTGTCGACCTGACTCACCCATAAGGGGCCACTGATCGACAGTGATGCACAGTGCACGATGATGCATGACTCTGGTCAAACAGCATCCACTATCTAATCCACCTATATCAACATGATATGCAAGGATCATAAATAATGCACCATAGCCTAGATCTTAATGGTGTAGGTATCACATGTCAGGTTTATCATAAACAGTATCAGCAAAGGTAGAGCAGGTATAAACTAATACTTTACCCTACCGCTAAACATAGCATATCAAGCATATCAGCTAGGACTAATCTAAAAGATAAGTCAGAGGTACCCGCCTCGATATGAAGAAGTCCGTGCATGTAGGAACCCCCCGTCCAAAACTAATATCCACAACGAGGTATCCAAGCCAATCAACATCCTGTATCATAGACATACGTTTAGCTACACACAATATTTAGCTAAACAAATTATTAAGCTGCATCAAGATAACACCCAAATTACCTCGAGCCCTCAAGATATAGCTCAAGTTTTAAGGTATAAACTCACAAGTGGGCTTATCTAGATACACTCTAAAAATTCAAAGAGGCAGCTAAACCCCTACCAATATTAGGATCAAATCCAGATCTAAACTAGGGTTAGATTACACCTTTCAAACCACATGGGGTCAATTCTATCCAGAACCTACCAAGGTGACACAACAATCATCTAGAGCTACACCACTCAGAGCATCCATTCCCCCCTGTGAGCTCACGGCAACACAAGTCAACACCAGATCAAAGATGACCTTTAAGCATGGTCTCGTGACCACAGATCAACCAAACTGTATCTGAATCCCATTATCAAAGCAAAACATCAACCCATGACAGATCAACAACACCAAAACCTAAACCGTGAATACATCTCAATACCAACTGATAAAGCTAGCAAGCTCCTAATCCAAGAATTTCTGATCTAACACTCAATCAACAATCTGGCCACGAAAATCCTGATGCATTCAAAACACAACAAATCGAAGATCAAAACCAAACAGGACTCTACCAATCCGACCAAGAACCTGAAGCAGAAACCACAACACCAAGTTCATCTCCAATTGAAACTCATATCCGAATCCCAAACCAAGAGAAGAATACGAATTGATCCAAGCTCACAGAGAGGAGTTCAAATAAACGGATTAAACTCGGAATCCCGATCATAGCATCATACGGCAAGAAGAATAGCAAGATCAAGTTCGGAACAAGAAAACCACAAATCCTAATCCAAGATTGATCCATTCCTTAACTCTTACCTGAGATCTTGCGCTTGTACATTCCTTTGCTCTGACCTGATCTGCGGCAATGGCGACCACTAGGCTCTCCACGCAAGGGCTCCACTCAGAACAGCTTCCCTCAAACCAAGCATTCGGCTCGAAGAGTAACCACAAGTTCTGATCGCCCACGCCTTCCCATCACTTGCTCAGATCCGAGCGCAGCTGAGATCACCGGAAGAGAAACCCTAGATCCAAGAACCCTCTTCTCCGCAACCCTCCATCGATAGCCCGCCCCTACTGCTCCCTCTCCCTCGCGCAGACAAAGAAGAAGTGAAGAAGGGAAGGGGCGGAAGGAGTCGCCGGCCTCCAGAGCTAGCGTCGATCGCGCGGAATAGGAGAGAGCGTGAGGATCGCTTGGGTTCGCTGTTTGGAAGGCGAAGAAGGAAGGGGGAATCGGGTCGGCGTTAGGGTTCGTGGAGAAGAAACGAACGGGAATAGGTTAGGGCACGACTGCGGCAAGGGGGAATAAAAGAGGATTTTTATAAGTGAGGTAGCATTTGCAATTAAGCCCAAAGAGTTTAGTTAATTTCAATATCATCCTTAATTTCTAGTCTTTGCCATCTTTTCCCCCTGAAACTTCAGAATATTAACCATATAACCCTCCGAGTTTTGGTATTTTAACAGAGTTGATCCAAGGTTTCTCAGAGCTAAGGTTAGAGGGGCAGACTCAAACTGAGAGGGGTTTGCTTGTGATGATGGTTGCCCAGTCAGCGATCAGGATGAGGATCAGAGAGGCGCATGTTAGTGATCAGCATTTGCAGTTCCTTGACAGTCGTATTGCTGCAGGGTAGCAGTCTGACTTCACCCAAGACGATGAGGGCATGTTGTACTTTCGAGGGAGGTTGTGCGTACCTGAGTCGCACCCTATTTTGGAGGCGCTGCTACAGGAGGCACACCACTCGCAGTTCGCTATTCACCCAGGTGAGACTCGGATGTATCGGAACTTAAGATGTTCTACTGGTGGAACGGCATGAAGAAGGACATCGCGGATTTCATTGCTAGATGTCTAGTATGATAGCAGGTTAAGGTTGAGCACCAGAGACCTGTTGGGTTACTTCAGAGGATTCTCATTCCTGAGTGGAAATGGGAACATATTACTATGGATTTCGTGGTGAGTTTGCCTTGGACCAGGAGAGGTCATGACGCGATTTGGGTGATCATTGATTGATTAACCAAATCTATGCATTTGTTAGCTATCCGAAGGATGGATTCCTTGGACAAATTAGCCGAGTTATATTGTCGAGAGATTGTCAGACTTCACGGTGTTCCTTCAAGGATTATTTCAGACAAAGACACTTGGTTCACATCTCGTTTCTGGCAGAGTCTGCAGAAGTCATGGGTACAGAGCTTCGATTCAGCACGACTTTTCATTCGCAGGCAGACGGTTAGTCAGAGCGTACTATTCAGACATTAGAGGATCTATTGAGGTCATGCGTCATGGATTTCGGGAGTAGCTGGGAGGACCATTTGCATCTTGTTGAGTTTGCCTACAACAACGACTATCATTCGGTGATTCAGATGACGCCGTATGAGATGTTGTATGGTAGGGCATGTCGGACACCCACACTCTGGGAGGAGGTTAGGGAGGCCCAACTGCTAGGACCCCAGAGAGTTCAGTAGGAGGCAGAGTTAGTACGCACCATCAGACGGAGGATATCTGAGGCACAAGACCGTCAGAAGAGCTACGCAAATCAGAGATGGAGATCTCTGGAGTTCTCCGTGGGTGACCATGTATTTCTTCGAGTTTCACCCACGAAAGGGGTGAAGAGGTTTGACCTAAGAGGTAAACTAGCTCCACGGTACATTGGACTTTTCTCGATTTTGGAGAGGATCGGAGTTGTAGCCTATCGACTGGTACTACCTCCATCACTATCTAGCGTATACGATGTATTTCATATCTCTATGCTGAGAAGATATATGTCAGACCGTCATATGTCTTGTCCGAGGTGTCATTCACATGGCTTATCCGAGGTGCCATGCAATCCATGGGTAATTCAAATTCAATTCACATGTCTTGTCCGAGGTGCTCTGGAATTGGATTTCCTAGAGCTCTTGAACTCATCAATTTAAGTGACAACAAGCGTCCCTTTATCATTTTTTTCTTCAATTTTTTAACCAGAACTAAATTGATTAAGCTATTGGTTTGATGTGCTAGATGCTAGTGCAAAAGAAGAGGACTTAATCAAGGTTGTTGTTGCCTCCAGTGCTGATAGGATCAGGGTTGATATAAATATGGTAAATGCTGGTTTGCTTAATTGTTTCTCTGTCAATAGCTCATGAATTCTTTGTCCATTTTGCTGGCTGATAAATATGCTAAATGCCAGTTCTATCCTGCTAGAGTTAGTTTGCATATTTCTTAGCGATGTACATGAATTTCTTGCTACTATAGCATACACCATAAAGGCTTAGTTATTTTTCCCACTCTTAGTTATTTGACGGTCGACTATAAACTAATCTCATGATTTATCTTCTTTTACATAACCTGAGGACGAACTATATGGGAGACTGACGTCAGGAATGATAGCAATTATCCTGGGAGTTACCGAGGAGGAAAGATGGATGAGAAAACAAGTAGAAGATCCTCCTAAAACAAGGAGAAATATGCCACTCTATGAGTTTTACTACACTAAAAACTTTTTATTTATCAATAAAGGATGATCCCTCGACATCTTAATAGGACTTTTATATATATATATATATATATATATATATATATATATATAGACCACAATCTAAGACCTAAATAAAGGAAAGAAATTGAAAGAAATTGCAGGTAACAAATTTTAATTCCAATATCATAAAGAAAGGAAATAGATCTTTTACCCGAAAAGAAAAATACATAATTGAATGATCTTAACTCAAAATAGGATGCGAATCAAGACAAGTGTTCCCTTATAAATATTAGGAATACCAAAATTATCATAAGTTTCCTAAAAAAAATTATCAAAAATAGCAAAAAAATTTTGAAAAGGGTTTAAACGGTATAATTTGGGGCTAAAACAATTGACGGTTACTGCTTCACCTGTAACAAATATAGGTTTTCTTGGCTGCATCAAAGAACTTGGATGTACCTGAATCAGAGGTATTTCATATCACAATTCTTCTGATTAATCTTATTTCACTGTTAAATGTGAAACAGTATGGTCGAAAGATCAGCGAAGTGGAAACTTCAGTAATGGTGAGCTAAATACTATACCTATCATTGTTCTGATAGGGTAGATACACAACAAACAACTATTTTTATTATTATTTTAATAATTTGTCTTTTTAATAGATCATTTATGTTTTTCCATTTGATTCAAATGACCACACAAAAGAAATGAAAAATAATTGATTATTCTTCTTTCCTGAATTGATGATGAATCAAATTGGTATGTGTATTTGTAGATAAAATTCAAGTGATATTGTATTATTTTTAAAATATGTTACTTTAATAAAGTATACTTATACATTTTATTATGATATTTTGCAAGAAAATATAGCTAAGATGCATCACGTTCCTCTTGGTGTATATTATTGGAAAGTTTAGCTTGATAGGGTTTTTGTTGAGAAAGTAGATCTAATTCGACCAAATGTAGAAATATTTTTTCTTGAGGATGCAATAGGAAGCATAGTTATCTTCTCATTATCTAAGTTTATAGTTTTGTATTAGTGATATAGATTCTACTGATTTTATCATGTACATTTTTGTACGAAAGAAATCATGTTACTAAATAAATTTCTTGTTTTCAGTTTGGATTGTTACCAAGTGAAGTCATATTATTTTTTTGTGTGATATTTATATATGTGGTATTATAATTATATAGTGTTGAAATTGTTTAATTTAGATTTTATATTTGTGTGGTGTTGATAATTATTTGTGGTTAACATTACATCCTAACTGTATGTAGCGTGCATTGTGTGTTGCGAATGCTCTTAACTGCAACGTGCACCGTGCGTTGCAAATGCTCTTAACTATAGTGTCTGGTGTGCATTGTGAATGCTCTTATCTATAGCGTGTGGTGCACGCTATCGATGTTTTATGACTTTCAACAAATTGTAGTTGTCCAGCATGTGAATGCCCACTGCCAATAGAATAATTATCCGCTGTGAAAACTCAAATTTATTGTACTGAGCACCTTGCTAACCATGTCATTTTAGACTAGTGAGGAGGAGGTGAAGAAGACTAAGAATGAGTTCTTTTTGGTCATCGTGGTGGAAAAGTGGAAAAGATAGCCATGGTTGAGGCGTAGTCAGAATTTTCAACCAAGAGGAGCTATTCTATAAAATTTTAAACATTAGTGTTGGTCAATTTTCACAATTCAAAAATCTAAATTTTGAATTTAAGAAGATGAAAATGAACATAAATTCAAAAATTTCAACTTTAACCTTTGATTCTAGTTGAAATAATGATCTTTCGATCCCCATAGTTTAGCTATGATTCAAAATTGAATAATCATTTATGATCTCACTTTCTCATAATATTTAGCATTCCTAAATATAAGACCTCTATTTCAATCTAAATAATCATCCTAACTAGTAATCTAATAAAATAAAATTTATACTTTATAACTCTCCTTCAATTAATGAAACATGAAAAAAGAAAGGAACAATTTACTTCTTTTGTTGCTGCTATGGTGGACAAAGGGGGAAAACTACTTGTAAAGCAATGCTCATTGGAAAACATTAAATGAAAATCGTTGCTTTTGAGAAAAATAGAGAAGAGAGGATTACGAGGAAGACGCAAAAGAGGAGAATTTGACTTTTTTCGTTATCAACCTCGACTAGCTTTGGTAAGCTCAACAATGACACAAAGAGAGCAAGGCAAGACAAAACAGGACTATTCTTGTGGTGTCAACAAAACCCTGGAAAACAAGAGAAGAGGAAGAAGATGCAAGAGTCGAGGGCTACTCTTATTGCTGGAAGAGGGTAACAACTAATGTTGAGTTTCTTGCTTGTTGGAGAAGAGAAACGAGAAGAAAAGAGCTAGAGCTCTCGTGCATGAGAAGAGGAGAGGAAAAAATTGCAGGTATATTGCTACTGAGAAGAGAATGAGAAGAAGGAAATATGGAAGAAGAAGTAGGGAAAAATAAAAGAAAGAGATGGGTGAAGACAAGATAGTGGCGTATGACACAACAATGGCTGCAACATGCGTAGGGAGAAAATGAAGGGAAAAAATACAAGTGAAGATTTCCTCAAAAACATCCTAATTCGTGTTAAACAAATTTGGCCATAATTTGATCAGCCATTATTTAACCAAATCAATTCTAAATCAATCACGGTTTGAACTAACGTAATCCTTATCTCCGTGTCTACCCGTTAGATTGAATTTGAATCCGATCCAATTTAATTTAGGACCCTTACTTTGTATTTTACGTTTTAGTTCATTATATATATATATATATAATTATATTTTCTCGTAAAAGTAGTACTAATGGATAGTTTAGGTCTATGATTTTTTAAATATGTGATCAATTTTAATTTTTCGATGAACTGTTGTGATTTGACCGGTCACTGTGGCAGTATGACTTTCCAAATATATAACATTATTATTATTATTTTTAATTGGGGGGAGGTGCACTCCCTCGCCCCCATGTCCCCATGTGGCTGCGCCACTGACGGGTCAGTGTGCCATCTTGGACATGGGAGGAGAAGGCCACAAGGGTGCATGGAAAAGGTTGTGTAATATATGTCTCAATGTAGTGATTAAGGCAGCCTTCTTGTATTCAAGAAGATGATCGATTTTGCGGAAATATTTAGCATTTTGACCATCACTTTCAACCAAATTTTTGGCGGTAAGTTTTTATAGTGTCACGGAAGTTTGAGGAATTTTTCAAAATAAAGAAATTTTCATCCATATCAAATGTGATGGGAGGATACCTCGAAACTATGTTGGACAGACTTAAGAATTTTTTAATTATGAAAATCTATTCTCTAAAGACAAGTATTATCATAAGAGTAGCAAGAGAAAAACATGAACTTGGATTTTTGTTCTCTCAATTAAACATTAAACTTGCCACTATACAATAAAGAAGAAATTAATTCCAAGATGAAAACAATCAAGAGCCACAATCAATTGTGATGCAGGAGAAGAAATTTCCGGGTGCTCAAATTAGAGATTTGTAAAGAAAGACATAAGAAGATAATACGTCAACAAAGAGGAATCATCTCTAGGATTAAAAGAAAATAATTTTTATTCAAATCAAAACCAAACTTAACATTCCAAACTTCTACATAACTTAACATCTCTTTACAAGAACCCTAATTGTTGTTTAAATAGTCTAAGAAATAAGAAAAGTCATAACAAAAAGATAATAATAAAAGAAAATTCATCCTAAAAAAAGAGATATAAAATCTTGACTAATTTTTAGAAGAGAAAATCAATCCTAAAAATTTAAAACAAATAAAAGAAAAGGTTAAAAAAATAAAATCTAGAGTTTTGGCAACTCGGTTAGCCGATTCAGTCTCTTCGTGAGTTAATCATCTGCCTTGTTGGTAGTTTTGATCGTCCTTCAAGGCCTAAAAGAGAGGCTGACAATCTCATTTTCTTCTCGTCATAGTTTGAAGGAAAATATAGTCTTATCAGAGGATAGAAATTGATCGTGGTGTTGGATGCTCCCGCATCAGGCGTTCTAAATTGATAAGAACTTATTTTCAAATTTAAAATAGTGTCTGATGATAGTGTAGAAAAAAATCATCTATGATCAACTCGGTACTTATTTATTTTGGATAGACGGGTGCTAAATATAATCTAAGTGTAGAAAATAAATCTTAAGTTGAGAGATCTTGATGAACAATATCTTTATTCCACTTCTTAAGAAATAATAAGCATGATGATTAACCAAAGTTGCGGAAGCGTACCGGAATCCATTTCTTGCAATTGATCCTCGGAGATGATCTTCAATCTGCAGATTTCCTTAGGTTTCTGAAGAGTTTTGTCGATGGGAAACAAAACAAAAGCATCGTCTGCAAACTGGGACCATAACCTCCTATTTATAGAATCCAAAGGTTGCCTTTTTCTAATTTGGCCCCTCAACAAATTAGAATTAGCACATGGTATCCACAATATTTTTATTCATAACAATTAAGCCCTTCCATCAAATTACATAATTCCAAAATTTAGATCACAATATTTTTGACTTATTTAATTGATGACATACAACATTTATAATTTACAATTATGACCCTAAAATTCTAACAATCTCCCACTGGGTCATATGCGTAAACTTATAAATGTGTTAATCTTAGTGAGCTCAAAAACTTTTGTCATCATAACCATAGGGCTTCCTTAACAATCTCGTCCATTAATTATATAGACATAGGATCAATGCAGTCTTCGTTGTATCTTTCACAACTAAACCATCAATGGTCACATATATCAATACAATCAAATGACATAGATCAATTATGAATTTGTGGCATGAAAATTACATGCAAGGTGATCTATTCATGTCAATTTTCAACTGGTCCTCCTTAACCAAAGTGAGATCATAACTTTAACTTTAGTTATACAAAGTGGAATGAAGTAAACATTAAACTTTATATCTGATCAGAAAATCTCTAAATACATAAGTTTCAGAGACATAAACAAGCATATATAGAAAACAAATATAGTACAAACTCCCACTGAATCTAAATTTTACCAAACTGAATAACACCCATATGAGTGGTATGCTCATAAAAGACATTGGACGGTAGACCTTTCGTCAAAGGATCTGCTATCATGGAGTTTGTACCTATGTGTTCTATCAAAATCTGTCCACTTTGTACTCTTTCTTTCACAACAAGGAACTTGATATCGATATGCTTCGATTTTGTCGAGCTCCTATTGTTGTTGGAATACATTACAGCTGATTTATTGTCACAAAATAACTTTAGTGGTTTTTCAACCCTTCCCAAAATTCGCAGCCCAGAGACAAAATTTTTCAGCCATATTCCATGATTAGATGCCTCATAACATGCTATAAACTCTGCTGCCATGGTGGAAGAAGCTGTCAATGCCTGTTTGACACTTCTCCAAGAGATTGCTCCGCCAGCCAACAGAAAACATAGCCTGAAGTGGATCTCATGCTATCTTGGCATCCAGCAAAATCAGAGTCAGAATATCCCACGATCTCAAGAGTATCTGATCTCTTATATGTGAGCATGTAATCACTAGTTCTCTTTAAATATCTCATTACCCTCTTTGCTGCTTTCCAATGATCCATTCCTGGGTTGCTTAAATATCTGCCCAACATTCCAACAATGTACGCAATATCCGGACGCGTACAAACTTGAGCATACATAAGACTTCCTACTGCCGAAGCAAAGGGAATCTTTTGCATTTCTTGAGTCTCGAGGCTTCCTTTAGGGTACTGTTTAAGACTAAACTTATCTCCTTTAGCGACTGGGCTGTTTCCTGATTTGCAATCTTGCATGCCAAATCTTTTAAGCACTTTATCAATATAGTTCTTTTGTGATAATCCAAGAATACCTTGAGAACGATCTCGGTGTATTTGGATTCCTAATACAAAAGATGAATTACCAAGATCTTTCATTTCAAAATATCTGGATAGAAATCTCTTGGTATCGTTTAACATACCTATATCATTTGTGGCAAGCAAAATGTCATCAACATATAAAATCAGGAAAATATGTTTGCTCCCACTGAACTTATGATACACACAATCATCTACCACATTCATCTCAAATCCAAATGAGATGATTATTTGATGAAATTTATGGTACCATTGACGAGACGCTTGCTTTAACCCATAGATGGACTTCTTAAGTTTGCAAACCATACTCTTTGGATCTCCTGATACAAAGTATTCTGGCTGCACCATATAGATTGTTTCCTCAATGTCTCCATTGAGAAAAGCTGTCTTGACATCCATCTAATGGAGTTCCATATCAAAGTGTGCAACAAGTGCCATGATTGTCCTAAAAGAGTCTTTCGTTGAAACCGAAGAAAAAGTCTCTTTATAGTCAATTCCATATTTTTGAGTATAACCTTTAGCAACAAGACGTGCCTTATATCTTTCCACATTACCGTTTGAATCCCGTTTAGTTTTAAAAATCCATTTACAACCAATGGGTTTCACACCTTCTGGTAATAGGACAAGTTCCCAAACATTATTGTCTTGCATTGATTTATACTCTTCATTCATTGCCTCAATCCATTTTTGAGAATTTGAATCTTGCATGGCTTGACGAAAGTTGATTGGATCATCCTCCGCCATGCCATCATTTTCCTCATGTTCTTGAAGTAGTACTATGTAATCATCTAAAATAGCACTCCTCCTTTCTCTAGTGGATCTACGTAAAGGCACTTGTTCTTCATGCATTGGTTCTTGAGGTTGTTGAGTTTGTTCTTCTGGGAGTTGACTGACAATGTCTTGTTGTTCTTGTATTGCATCTTGATCACTAACAGGAATAATATCCTGATCATTATCAGAAGCAATCATAGGAATATAAACCATTTCCTCTTGAAGAGTAGTAGGAATACATTTCTCCTCAAAGACAATGTCAGATACCTTATTCTTCCCCCCAAACTCAATATCCTCAAAGAACGTTGCAGTTCCCGTCTCAAAGATAGTCCGTGTTTTGGGATTATAAAACTTATAGCCCCTTGATCGCTCAGAATATCCAATAAAGTAGCTACTTACTGTTCTAGAGTCTAATTTCTTTTCATGTGGCATGTATGGTCTAGCCTCAGCTGGACATCCCCAAACATGAAAATGTTTTAAACTTGGCTTTCGCTTTGTCCAAAGCTCAAAAGGTGTTTTAGTAGCTGCTTTAGTGGGTACTCGATTTAGAATGTAAGCTGCTGTCTTTAATGCTTCTCCCCAGAGTGATGTTGGTAAAGTTGAATGGCTAACCATACTCCTTACCATATCCTTAAGAGTCCGATTTCGTCGTTCAGCTACACCATTCATGCTTGGTGAGCCAAGCATGGTGTACTGTGGGACGATTCCACACTCCTCTAGGTATTGAGCAAAAGGTCCTGGACGTTGTTCACCTGAACCGTCATATCTACCGTAGTATTCACCACCACGATCAGATCTGACTTTCTTAATTCTTTTGTCGAGTTGGTTTTCGACTTCAACCTTAAATGATTTGAAAACATCCAGTGTTTGAGCCTTTTCATGAATAAGAAATATGTATGCATATCTAGAATAATCATCAATGAATGATACAAAATATTGTTGACCATTCCAAGAAGGTGTTGGAAATGGTCCACAAACATCCGTATGTATCAATTCCAATACTTCTGTAGCTCGATATACACCTTCTTTCTTTCTTTTGGTTTGTTTGCCCTTAATGCATTCAACACAAATGTCTAGGTCCGTAAAATCAATGGAATGTAAAATTCCATCTGATATAAGTCGTTCAACTCTATTTCTAGAGATGTGTCCTAAACGTTTGTGCCATAATGCACCTGAGTTTTCAATATTAAATTTACGCTTAGTACCACGTGATTCCACATTTAGGGTTTCAATATAAGAAGCATTTATATCAAGCATATAGAGATTATCATAAATGATAAGTGAACCGATTCCAACAATAGTAGAATTAATAGATAAACTGAACTGATTGTTTCCAAATGAACAGCTATAACCCAATTTGTCCAAATGAGAAACAGAAACCAAATTCCATCTAAAAGACGGTACAATAAAAGTATCTATTAAGTCTAAATAATAACCAGTGCTTAACAACAATCTAAAATGCCCTATGGCTTCCACTTCGACCGACTTGCCATCACCCACATAGATGCATCTTTCAGCATCACTTGGCTTTCGGTAGCTCAGGCAACCCTGCATTGAAACACTGATGTTAGTAGTAGCACCAGAGTCTAACCACCAAGTGTTTCTAGGCACTGAAGCTAAATTTACTTCTGAACAAACCAAATTTAAAAATGTACCCTTTTTCACACGCCAGACATGATACTTAGGACATTCCTTCTTGACATGATCAGGCTTGTTACAGAAGAAACAACCTTTCTTATCATTATCTTGCTTTTGTTTCTTCACATAAGGACCTTTATTAGCCTCATTCTTTCTTTTTTTACCCTTATCTTTAGGGGTGCTTGCTAAGTAGGCACTTTCAACCTTATTTTGCTTCAACCTCTCTTCCTCTTGAACACAATATGAAATGAGCTCGTTAAGAGTCCATTTCTCCCTTTGACAGTTATAATTGATTTGAAACTGACTGAACTGGGTTGGAAGAGAAATAAGCACTAAATGCACAAGCATGTCATCCGACAATTCAAGTTTAAGTGTCTTCAACTTTGATGCAAGGTGAGAAAATTCCATGACATATTCCCGAATATTTCCTTTGCCTTGATACTTCATGGCAATCAAGCTTTTCAGAAGTGTACTTGTTTCCGCCTTATCGCTTTTGGCAAAGCGCTTCTCAATCTCATCAAGATATTCCTTAGCGTTGGTGATATTATTAGACACCGCACCCCTAAAAGCCTCTGGTATGCCGCGCTTGATGATCATAAGACTCATACGGTTAGAGCGTTCCCACTTCTCATATTTAGTCGTCTGTTCAAAAGAACTAGAATCTGTAGGAGTAGTAGGTTGCTCTGTCCTGAGCGCAAGATCTAGATCCATGCAGCCAAGAACAATAAGAATGTTCTCCTTCCAATCCTTAAAATTTGTACCATTGAGGATTGGAACTGAATTTAAGTTAGCAGAAATAGTAGCAACACTTGCTGAAAATAGAACACAAGAATAATAACATAAATAACATGCTCATTGTGAATAAATTAAAATAAATGGTAAAACCCATCTAAAAGATACCTAGTGCAACAACAATATCAAGTCTTTGGACAGTAATATTATTTTGCAAGTGGTACTCTTGTTGTAATAATCAAACACTAACAATAATACATGACAAATAATAAACCTATCTTTGGATCGATTTATTAAATTCATGAAAAATAACAATTGTAACCTTATAATTGTTACGTGTTTATTATCACAAATAAGTGTATAATTTTGTTAAGTATAAATCTTCCTTTGGGCCGATTAATACTCACATAAATATATATACATTTACACCTTAATTAATATCTGAATAATATCTCAATATTTCAAATTAAATTAAATTCAAATAATAGAGGTCACTTTAGTGACATATAATTTAAATTTAACTTAATTTAAAATAATAGATATTAATGGACCCATATAATCCATTTAATATTTATATCCATATTATAAAATAAATTAATTAAATTATTTTATCCAAATAATTTAATTAAATTATTTTATCTAAATAATTAAATTTAATGGATTATAATGGAAGGGGATATATATATATATATATATATATATATATATGCTTAATTAAATGATTCTTTGTTGACCAAAACGTGGTGAGCGGTTCCAAGACGTGAAAATCAAAACCATACGCCTCTGTTCATCATCTCCAAACGGAATTTTTTTTTTTTATTAACCAAGAATTCCTCATTTAATTAATCACACATTCCGAAGTCAGAAATCATGCAACACGTTTCCGAAACTGAAGACGTTTATGTAACTGTCCAGTAACTTCCAAGACGGACAGAAACTTGACGAAAGTTTCTGTCGCCACTGGCGTTTCTTCCGACCGAATCAGAAGGCAAATTGTCCAGAATCCATAAGAAATTTATAAACGTTACATCAATTCCAACATCCAAACTGTTGGAAAATTGCTAGAGCCTTCGTGATAATTTCGGCAGCCACTCTGATGTGGCGCATCGGAATGTATTCCTACTACTCTTCAAGAGGAAATGGTTTATATTCCTATGATTGCTTCTGATAATGATCAGGATATTATTCCTGTTAGTGATCAAGATGCAATACAAGAACAACAAGACATTGTCAGTCAACTCTCAGAAGAACAAACTCAACAACCTCAAGAACCAATGCATGAAGAACAAGTCCCTTTACGTAGATCCACTAGAGAAAGGAGGAGTGTTATTTCAGATGATTACATAGTACTACTTCAAGAACATGAGGAAAATGATGGCATGACGGAGGATGATCCAATCAACTTTCGTCAAGCCATGCAAGATTCAAATTCTCAACATTGTCACTGTATGCGACCGAAATTGACCATGAATTTGAACGATTTCCTTATTTTGGCAGCCCAAAAAATCCATACACTCAAATTTTCCCAATTTTAAAAGAAACAGAATTGGAAATTTGAAAACTTTATCTCTTAAGAATTGGAAATAGATTGCTCTGATACCAATTGTAGAAAATAAATCTTAAGTTGAGAGATCTTGATGAACAATATCTCTATTCCACTTCTTAAGAAATAATAAGCATGATGATTAACCAAAGTTGCGGAAGCGTACCGGAATCCATTTTTTGCAATTGATCCTCGGAGATGATCTTCAATCTGCAGATTTCCTTAGGTTTCCGAAGAGTTTTGTCGATGGGAAACAAAACAAAAGCATCGTCTGCAAACTGGGACCATAACCTCCTATTTATAGAATCCAAAGGTTGCCTTTTTCTAATTTGGCCCCTCAACAAATTAGAATTAGCACATGATATCCATAATATTTTTATTCATAACAATTAAGCCCTTCTGTCAAATTACATAATTCTAAAATTTAGATCACAATATTTTTGACTTATTTAATTGATGATATATAATATTTATAATTTATAATTATGATCCTAAAATTTTAACACTAACACGCTACATTATCAGTTTCAACACTCCTTGACTTGTCTCGTCTCTCTGTTATGCTGGGGACAGCTAATACTCGTGACATGACAACTTTATTTTTGAATGACATGTGTCTTGATAGTTAAATGATCCGTTGTCGAAATCCCACTCATGCTGAAAAAGTTGCCGGAAAGTCGGTCACAACCCCATCAACTCCAATATCGGTAACCAATTTGCAATCTCAACGATGAGTCAGAGAAATAATCAAATGCTATTGCCAGCTACTCATTCCAAAGGACTGAAACATGAACAGAGATGTTTGTTGTGTGCATCTTGTCGACGACATGTATATGATTAACGAGATTTTTTCAATTAACTTCGGATGATCGATCCGGTCATACGAAAATTTTTCACCGATCGTCAGGATAAATCGGAAAGCTCGTAGTGGGCGCTCGCAGACGACATGTATGAAGCTAGAGATGAAGGTCGTGTTAGTTACAATGGATGATCTTGGAAGATCAACGACATCATCAGTAAATTTGTTGATTCCACCAACAGTTGGTTTGGGAGCAACACCGATGGTCTCCTCAATAGTCAGCACACGAGTGTAGCTAGGATTCTGCTTGAATGCGGAGAGGACTTGAAAGTCATGGATGAAAACTTACTTATTTGGTTGTATGTCGAAACTAGCATTCGACAATGCATGGGAGACCAATGTTGCTTGTGGCATAAAGGTTTTTACTGCTGTTGTGTGACCCATAAAGATCTGCTGAAGGCTACTCCATCTTTTTACATATGGACTGAACAATCGATTACATATGCTCCATCTTTGATTGCCTGTAGACAAGCAAGATTAGTGGATCCAGCAAAGATTCCACTCGCACCATTGTGTGTGATAATCAAGACTCGACCTTTTCCGAGGTGATTACTCTTGTTATTGTGTGCCAAGAAGGATATAGCTTTTGATGCCGTCGAAGGGAAATCTGTAAGCACGCCATCTACTAAAAAGTTTGAGTTATCCATAAACTGCAAATATTCATCTGTTGGATCAAAACCATACTTGTAACTCCTAGGACTATCATTGGAAAAATCAGATGCATAAATTTCTAGGCCGAGACCATGAGCATCAGTCACCAAAGTATTGTTGGTTGTTGACTTGTATCTTCTCGGTATTTGACTTAATCGATTTACAACAATCGGATCTTTCGGGAGGTTACTTTTGGAAGAAGCAAACTGATTGGTTTACGTCGAGGCTAGTGTTCGACACTATCTCCGTAAAACGATATTACTTCGCTACTGGTGCTCACGGATAGCAGCAATTCATTTCCAAGATACAACGACGTCGTCTCAGAATAGTAACACTTCAAATTCCGAGACTGACGAACCTTTCCGTAGGCTTTTTGGACTCTCGATGCAGAAGATGGACGAGTGCAAATGCTTTTAGATTGCAATGTTTGAATGAAATGAAATGATCAAGTGGAGGGATCTATTTATATTGAGTGAAGAGGTAAGTACCCTTTGGTTCGGACAGATCTGGACCGTTCATAACGAAAGGGTATAACACTTTAAAGGTCTTTTAATCTCGTCCCTTGATCTGAAGAGTTATAACTCTTCAAATCCTATCTTGATCTCAGCCGTCAGATTAGAACATTTAATCCGACGCCTTAGATCCATCCTCCCTCTTCACAGTCAGATTCGAATCTGACGCTCCAGATCGCACCTACCTGCGATCTGTCCAGATCTTTGATATGACGCTCCAGATCGCACCTTCATGTGATATGTCCAGATCTTTGATCTGACGTGCACCATATGTTCGCCCAATCCAGTCATCGTTCTCTACATAGTCACGTGCCACATAGGCACTGCCTCATCATCGACATGCCACGTGGCTCCACCTGATCATGACACGTCATCGCCACGTGGAGCATAAATTAAAGCTCCTCAATGCTCCTCGCAACAATGCGTACGTGCGAAGTGCAAAGTGCGCTAACAAAGCGCTCATTGCGTGCGTGCGTGCGTGCACGCGTCGCGGGTGGAGGGTGGCGGGCTCGCAGGTGCGACCACCTGCTCGCTCAAGGGTAGAGACCTCCTGTGCTTTTGTATTAACAACATTAGCACAAGAACACATATAAGGAAATACTGACTCTCGTCGGTTAACAATGTGAGACTAAAAGCCCTATCTTTTTCCTTAATATTCATTTGAGCGTATCTTGAACAATTAATTTCTCATTCACCCTTAATCGGTTTTGAGCAAATAAATAGTCCAGATTTATTTACACGAAACGTAGATTTCAATTTTAAAGTCAAACTTGACTTTCAACGATCGATGGCATCATAATTTTGCTTTGCAAAATCGTATCCAACAATCCCCCACATGAATGAAAATTAATGCATGTATTGCATGTATGCATGCTAACACTTTACAAGAGTTCAATCGATAAGTCAATGCATCAGAAAAGATAGCTTGTGGCTTTAAACCTTCCGTAGTGGAATGCTATCGAGCATACTAGGTTGCGCAGTGAACGTGATATTTTGAACTGCTCAACTGTTGGTGTATACTAAGACAATAACACCCACACAGAGACTTATCTCACCCACTTTTGGTTCTCATGGTTGGTTCCGTTTCGGCCATGGACACCATCTTGGATTCATGAGTGTTTCATTGAAGCGGTCTGTCTTCACACTCACATAGGTGACACTTCTATCAAGAGTATCCTACCATACTCCACCTTAAAGGTATAGAAGTCATTAAAAGCATAAGCTTATCCTCACTACATGTGGTAGGACAACATCAAATCATCCTAGGATTGGGATAGTAGAGATAATTATTTCTCTTGTGTTGTTACACAACTTCTGTAACTTCGTTGTCCCATTGAACTAAGATCTTGGGATCTCCAGTCAACAAGGTTGGGTTACCGCTACAGTCATTTTTAGTTGTAGATTTTCAATCTCATTCCTCTTGATGAGTAGTATACTTGATCTCGATTTAGCCCCTTCGTTAGGGGATCTACCAAATTATCCTTAGATTTGACATAATCGATTAAAATCACTCCGTTCGAGATCAACTACCTAATGGTATTATGTCGACGACGTATATGTCGTGACTTACCATTACACATACTACTCTGTGCCCTTCCAATTGCCGATTGACTATCACAATGGATAAGTACAGCAGACACAAGTTTTGTCCAGTTTGGAATATCTTTCAAGAAATTCCACAGGCATTCAGCTTCTTCAGTTGCTTTGCCAAGTGTTATAAACTCGGATTCCATTGTTGACCGAGCTATACATGTCTGCTTAGTGGATTTCCAAGATACTGCTCCCCCACCTATCGTTAATACATATCCACTAGTGAATTTGGAGTCTTTTGTATCGGAGATCCAATTAGCATCACAATATCCCTCTAAGACTGCGAGATGCCTTCCGTAATGTAATCCGTAGTTCATAGTATATTTTAAATATCTAAGAACTCGCATCAGTGCTTTCCAATGGGTGTCATTTGGATTGCTCGTAAAACGACTCAGTTTGTTGACCACACAGGCAATATCCGGACGAGTACAGTTTGTGAGATACATCAAACTACCAATTATCCGAAAATATTCCAATTGCGATATGGGTTCACCATGGTTTTTCGCTAAGTATTGACTTAGATCCATAGGTGTTTTTACAGTAGAGAGATCGTATGCATTGAATCTTTTCAATACTGACTCTACATAATAGGATTGTGTTAAAACTATCCCATCGAACGTCCTGAGAATTTTAATTCCCAATATGACATCTGCTAGACCCATATCTTTCATGTCGAAACTATTGGTCAACATTTTTTTAGTACTCATGATGATATCATGATTACTTCCCATTATGAGCATGTCGTCTACGTATAGACAGACGATTACATAACTCTTAGGTGTGCTTTTGACATAAATGCATTTGTCACATTCATTTATTCTGAATTCGATTGACAGCATTATTTTGTCAAATTTTTCGTGTCATTGCTTTGGCGCTTGTTTAAGTCCGTACAACGACTTAACAAGTTGACACACCTTTCCCTTAGTTCCAGGAGCTATGAACCCCTCGGGTTGCTCCATGTAGATTTCTTCTTCCAACTCACCATTTAAGAACACATTCTTAACATCCATTTGGTGTATTTCAAGGTCACACAATGCTGCAATGACTATCAGCACTCGTATGGACGTAATCCTTGTTACCGGTGAGTAGGTATTGAAGTAATCAAGGTCTTCCTGTTGCTTGTACCCTTTAGCTACAAGTCTGGCCTTATACTTGTCAACCGATCCATCAACTTTATACTTGCGTTTTAGTATCCACTTACAACCTAATGGTTTAGTACCAGAAGGAAGGTCTACTAATTCCCAAGTATGGTTATTCATGATGCACTCGATTTCACTATTGACAGCTTCTTTCCACAATGGGGCGTCGGGACCAGAGAGAATTTCTCTTAGTGTTCTTGGGTCCATTTCTGACATGAATGTCATGAAATCTGGCCCGAACGATTTCTCAACTCTAGCCCGTTTACTCCGACGTGACTCTTCGCTTTGATGGTCAATAGCTCTTTTATAACAACTAAGTTCTGGAACATTATCTTTGTTAGAACTTCCTTTGTCATTATTTTGAACGTTTTCCTTCTTATTTGGGAACATGTTTTCAAAAAATATTGCATTCCGAGATGGTTGTACCTACATGAATATCAAGAATGTCTGACTTATGAACTATGAAGTGATATGCACTACTATTTTGGGCATATCCGACAAATATTGCATCGAACGTTTTAGGTCCGATCTTAACTTGCTTTGGCTTAGGTACTTCGACCTTTGCTAAGCACCCCCACACTTTCAAGTATTTGTACAATGGCTCGCGGCCTTTCCATAGTTCATATGGTGTTTTATCATTTTTCTTGTGAGGGATTTTGTTGAGAATGTGGTTTGCTGATAATATGACTTCCCCCCACAAGTTCTGGGGTAAGCCTGAATTTATCAATAAGACATTCATCATTTCCTTTAGTGTCCGATTTTTACGTTTGACAACACCATTCGATTGAGGTGAGTAAGGTGTCGTTGTCTGATGGATAATTTTAGATTCTGAACAGAATTCATCAAACGGTGCACCATATTCTCCACCTTTATCGCTACGAATAATTTTAATTCGTTTTTCAAGTTGATTTTCAACTTCCATTTTATAGGTTCTGAAAGCTTCTAGGGCTTCATCTTTACTTCTTAAAAGAAAGACATAACAAAACCTCGTGCAGTCATCGATAAAAGTAATGAAGTACTTTTTACCTCCTCTAGTTTGTACGAATTTCAAGTCACATAGATCACTATGTATTAATTCTAAAGGAGTCGTTGACCTTTCCATCGAATGAAAAGGTAGTCTCGTCATTTTCGTTTCCACGCACACTTCGCATTTGTGTGTTTCGTCAACACCGATGTTCGGTAATAAATTTAGTTTGACGAGACGTTTCAGAGTATTATTATTGACATGCACAAGCTGATCATGCCATAAATTGAAACACTCAACAACATAGCTGGAAGCTTTTAATTTATTAAAAAGTACGGTGTACAGTCATTACAACCATCTTGAACAAATTTTGTTCTAAATACCCCTTTCCTACGAAGACACTGTTCTTCGTAAGCACAAAGTTGTTGGATTAGAACATTAGTTTGAATTTGGCTTTAACAAGTGTCGATCCAGAAACTAAGTTCTTCCTGATGTCGGGAACATGGAGCACATCAATGAGAGTTAGCTCCTTCCCAAACGTCATTTTTAGAACAACTGTCCCGATTCCAACAATTGAGGACGTCGTGGAGTTGCCCATATAGAGCCTTCTTCCACTTATCGGGGTGTACTTGGAGAACATCGCCTTGTCCGAACAGACGTGGCAGGTTGCTCCAGTATCGATCCACCACTGCTTCGAGTTGTCCACCAAGTTGGCTTCGAACACGACCGCAGTGAGATCCAAAGCACTGAGATCTATGTCAGCGGAGGTTGCAACTTGGTTCGCAACATTCTTCTGGTTCTTGGTTGTCTTTTTTGGGCGTCTGCAGTCTCTGGACATGTGTCCTGACTTTCCTCAATTGTAGCACGTGCCCTTAAACCTTTTGCCTTGAGCCTTCTAGTTCGGTTGCTTCGGCTTCTTGACTTTTGGTTCCATCAGGTTGGACATCTCGTCGACTGTCCGCTTTGTTCCTCTAGAGTCGGATAATTTTCGATTATCCTCTTCTATTCGCAGCCGCAGGATGAGGTCTTCAAGTCTCATCTCCTTCTACTTGTGCTTTAGGTAATTTTTGAAATCCTTCCATGACGGAGGGAGTTTCTCGATTACCGCAGCATCTTTGAATGACTCATTCAGTGACATTCCTTTAGCGTCCAGATCATGCATTATCAGTTGCATGTCTTGGACCTGAGACGTGACGCTCTTGGAATCCACCATTTTGAAATCCAAAAACCGGCCGACGATGAATTTCTTCAGTCGAACGTTTTTGGTTTTGTATTTCTTCTCCAGCGATTCCCACAGTGACTTGGCTGTCTCCATCATACAATATACGTTATATAGCGCATTGTCCAGCACATTAAGAACGTAATTGTGGCACAGGAAGTCTCCATGTGACCACGCATCGCGACCAGCTTGGCTCCCGGAATTATTTTCCGTAGTGGCTGGCGGGTCTTCACGCAGGAATCGTATAAGGTTCAGCGTGATCAAGTAGAACAGCATCTTATGTTGCCATCTTTTGAAGTCGGCTCCGTTGAATTTCTCAGGCTTCTCGACGTGAGGGACGACGGTTGATACATTGAAGCCGGCTCCGTTGAATTTCTCCGGCTTCTCGGCGTGAGGGACGGCGGTTGGTACATCGTTGATTCCGGCCATATCAGTTTGCCGAATATCGTTTTATGATTGTTGGTTGCTGACTTGTATCTCCTCGGTATTTGACTTAGTCGATTTACGGCCGTCGGATCTTCCGGGAGGTTGCTTTTGGAAGAAGCAAACTGATTGGTTTACGTCAAGGCTAGTGTTCGACACTATCTCCGTAAAACGATATTGCTCCGCTACTGATGCTCACGGATAGCAGCAATTCATTTCCAAGATACAACGACGTCATCTCGGAATAGTAGCACTTCAAATTCCAAGACCGGCGAACCTTTCCGTAGGCTTTTTGGACTCTCGATGCAGAAGATGGATGAGTGCAAATGCTTTTAGATTTCAATCCTTGAATGAAATGAAATAATCAAGTGGAGGGATCTATTTATATTGAGTGAAGTGGTAAGTACCCTTTGATTCGGACAGATTTGGACCGTTCATAACGAAAGGGTATAACCCTTTAAAAGTCTATTAATTTCGTCCCTTGATCTGAAGAGTTATAACTCTTCAGATCCCATCTTGATCTCAGCCGTCAGATTAGAACATTTAATCCAACGCCTTAGATCCGTCCTCCCTCTTCACAGTCAGATTCGAATCCGACGCTCCAGATTGCACCTGCCTGCGATCTGTCCAGATCTTTGATCCGACGCTCCAGATCGCACCTTCCTGCGATCTGTCCAGATCTTTGATCCGACAGCCACCATCTGTTCGCCTAATCCGGTCATCGCTCTCTACACAGTCATGTGCCACATAGGCACTGCCTCGTCACCGACATGCCATGTGGCGCCACCTAATCACGACATGTCATTGTCATTGCAAAGTGCGTCAACAAAGCGCCCATTGCGCGCGTGGCGGGTGGCGGGCTCGCAGGTGTGAGCACCTGCTCGCCCAAGGGTAGAGACCTTCTGTGTTTTTGTAGTAACAACATTAGCATAAGAACACATATAAAGAAACACTGGCTCTCGCCGGTTAGCAATGTGGGACTAAAAACCCCATCTTTTTCCTTAATGTTCATTTGAGCATATCTTGAACAATTAATTTCTCATTCACCCTTAATCGGTTTTGAGCAAATTAATAGTCCATATTTATCTACACGAAACGTAGATTTCGATTTTGAAGTCAAACTTGACTTTCAACGATCATGGCATCAAAATTTTACTTTACAAAATCATATCCAACAAGTATGGGATTGCAGATATTGATCTTCATTAACGGATTCCAGAAGCAAATGATTTGATAGTAGAAAGATCACTGGGAAGAGCCTTATAAGTTTGATTCATGGAAGGTTCCTCATCATCCACATTTATGAATTGAAAAATAAGCTGTCTTAACTGATGTAATGTAACTGATGTAATGTAATCCGCAACATCAGTTATAAAATCAATAGCTATTTGCTTTGAAATTGATGTAATGTAAACCGCAACATCAAGATTGTGATCTTTGAAAAATGCATTGGATTGAACATTTATTCAAAATTGAGAAAGGTGAAAGCCCCACAACATCTTCCACAATGGATATTGGCAGACTTTCATCGAATATGCTTTGTCGAGAAACTTTGAATTACTTCATTGGTAATTGAAGAGGTTGAAGATTGAGTAATATATAGTCCCAATCTAAATGCTAAATAAATTGGAGCGCCAAATCGACGCAAGGAGAGACGATGGGGACTAGCACTTCGTTGATAGAAAATACAAGTTGTTGATTGCCGTGGGACAAGGTGGGCTTCAAGTCTTTGATCAACACTTCATCGGGGTTCATCTCCTCTTTGTTAGGGTCTTCCACCTCTTCGTCATCGTAAATTGGATGTCAATCTTGTTGTTGACTCTATCGTAATACTCGGTGTTGTCGACACTACAAGAAAATCATATATTACCGACGGAATTTTCGACGGAAAAATCATTCCGTCGGAAATTTTCGACAGAAAATTTGTTTCCATCGGAACTTTCTGACGGAAATAAACATTCCGTCGGAAAAAACTTATATTAGGGTAGAATCCATACTTCCTTTTGCTTTCGCCCAATCTCAGGTTGCTACTTTCGCTCGATCTCTGTACGTTACTCATCGCCGTCGCCACCTCCGGTCTCCTCCCTCGCTCGCGCTGTGTTCTCATTCTCCAGTAAGCTCCGTTTTTCGTTTCTCCTTTCTCCAAAATTTCGGTAGGGTTTTCACGGCGGCCAGATCTGGCCTCACGCAGGCGCGGCCGGCCAGATATGGCCTCGCGACGGCGTGACCAGCCAGCGCTGGCCGCGCCAGGCCAGGTTTGGCCGCGGTCGGCCAGCGCTGGCCGCGCCAGGCCAGGTTTGGCCGCGGCCGGCCAGCGCTGGTTGCGGCCGGCCAGGTCTGGCCACGCCCGGCCAGGTCGGCCAGCGCAGCGCCATGGCCAAAGTTGGCTGCTCAATTAGGGTTCCAACCGTAACCATTCAACTTTTGAATGAGTTGATCTGGCTGCTCAATTAGGGTTCCAACTCTAACCCATCAACTTTTGAATGAGTTGATCTGGCTGCTCAATTATGATTTCAACCCTAACCCATCAACTTTTGAATGAGTTGAGCTTATTCTTGCATCAACTTTTTAACTATAATTTATTTTTGCTTAGGTTATTACTTTTGCTGGTTTTCTCCGACTTTCATCTAATATTCAGGTATAATTTGTTCTTATGTTTTTTGTTATGTTAGAATTTTATTAAATTAGCAATTACTTGTTATTTTAGTCTTTAATAATGAGGTAACTTTAGTTATTATATGATTTCATCGTACTTGTTAATTTACCGTGTTATGTTGAACTTATTATATGAGATATCATTTAGAATTAATATATACTGAACACCATGATACTTTCTTTAATTAGAATAATTTAGGTATATCTTAATCAATTTATTTTAATTTTATTCTGATTAGGTAACAATGTATATGAACAAGGCTTGGATGTACAACCGATTAGACAATGGATTTATCAGAGATGATTTTAATACTGATCTAGAACAATTTATGAATTTTACTATGTGTCATCCAGAATGTATGGATGGTGATAAGTTAAAGTGTCCATGTAATCATAGAAAATGCAGAAATATAGACTACCGTGATGAGGATACGATGAGAGTACATATTTGTAGAAATGGGTTTGTGCCTAATTACTATAATTGGTACTGTCATGGAGAATCTTATGTATATGAATCAATTGACCCTTCTGTTGGTTCATCATCTGATACTTTTGTTACGTCCCTCGAACCATCAACTAATGATATTGCAATGCAATCAATGGTTCAAGATGCGATGAATGCAGCTGATCATTCCAACATAGATGAAATACCTGCACCTGAATATCAGCAATTATATGAAATGTTAAAGTCTAGTGAAAGAGAATTATGGGAAAACATTCCTTCTGGCCATTCTCAGTTATCAGCTACTGCAAGGTTGTTAAATATAAAAGCGGAACATCATTTTTCAGAAAGATGTTATGATGAAATATGTCAGTTAATGTCAGAGTTACTCTCTACTGATAACAAAATGACTGATAGTTTCTACGATACAAAGAAATTGGTTAGAGGTTTAGGTTTGCCTGTAAAAAAGATTGATTGTTGTTTAAATAACTGCATGTTATATTGGAATGAAGACAGTGAACTAAATGAATGCAAAATCTGTAGTCACCCGCATTATAAGCATCGTACTCGTATACCAGGGAAGAAGAAGAAAAATATTACATGGAAAGTCATGTATTATTTTCCGTTAACTGTTAGACTTCAACGCTTATATGCATCTGCCGCTACAGCAAGCTACATGGTGTGTCATCATGAGCATGAGCACGAAACGGGTATTATGTGTCATCCCTGTGATTCCCCTACATGAAAACATCTTGATACTGTATATCCTTCATTTGCAATGGAACCTCAGAATGTTAGATTGGGCCTTTCTGCAGATGGTTTTCAGCCATTTGGTCAGTCGGGACAGCAATATTCATCTTGGCCAGTAATATTGACACCTTATAATTTACCTCCATGGATGTGCATGAAAGACGAATTTATATTCCTTACTGTACTGATTTCTGGTCCAACCAATCCTAAAGATAAGATAGATGTTTCCTTCAACCTCTAATTGCCGAGTTGAATGAATTATGGAATGTAGGCTCAATGACTTATGATGTTGCAAGTAAAACAAATTTTCCTTTGCAAGCTGTATTATTATGGACAATCAGTGATTTTCCAGCATACTCAATGTTATCTGGATGGAGCACAGCTGGTAAATTAGCATGCCTACACTGCATTAAAGATTCTAATGCATTTTCATTACCTTGTAGTGGGAAGGTATCTTGGTTTGATAATTATCGAAAATTTTTACCTATCGACCACCCTTTCAGGCAAAACAAGCAAAATTTCTTAAAAAATGTTGTAGTCAGAAAATGTTCTCCAATTTATGCTTCAGGTGAAGAGATTATTGATCAAATTGACAGTTATGGATTCCTACCAGTATCTCAAC
Source organism: Boesenbergia rotunda (assembly GCA_024364735.1). NCBI lineage: Eukaryota > Viridiplantae > Streptophyta > Magnoliopsida > Zingiberales > Zingiberaceae > Boesenbergia > Boesenbergia rotunda. Next base: position 69,753 of record JAGFNQ010000325.1, on the reverse strand, counting down.
CTGGTTTTGATGAGATAAATAAATACATTTAGAATGTGCAAGTGTGGATGGAAGAAGAGGAGTATTTTTTGGGAGTTGCCATATTAGAAGTATCTTCTCATTCGACATAACTTAGATGTCATGCATGTTGAGAAAAATTTCTTTGATAATATCTTTAACACTGTCATGAATGTGCCTGGAAAAACTAAAGACACAGCAAAATCACGTGATGAATTAAAAGAACTAGTTAACAGACCAGAGTTGCATATGAATCAAACAACCAATAGATTTCCAAAGGCTTGTTATACATTAGACAAAGATGGTAAAGAAATTTTATGTAATTGGTTAAGAGAAATAAAATTCCCTGATGGCATGGGCGGAGCCACCCTTGGGCTAGGGTGGGCTCTAGCCCTACCTCCTTTTTTCTAAAAAAAATTAATAGTTTTAATTATTTCTTATTTTTTATAATTAATCATAAATTTATTAATTGGTAAAATATCAAATTAAAAATAATTATTTTAAAAATAAAACATCAAATTAGAATGATAAATTTTATAAAAATTATTATATTAATAAATTAATAAATATATTAATTCTAATTTGTTTAATATTTTTATCTTGAATTTGCTGATAGTAAGGTCTATTTTCCTTTCTGCAATATCATTTTTTTCCTCTAATTTTACTCTAATCTATTAATTTCGTCGCTGACAAAGAGCCAGCAAACGTTGACCACTCGAGAGATGGTCGACAAGGCCCTCGTGAGGCGGACACTGCCTTGCTAGGCGATCAGGAACTGCTTCGTGTGCGACTGCTCGCGAAGTGACCGCACAAGAGGTGAACGCTGCCTCCCGAGGCAACTAGCAATAGTTTCACATGCGATTACTTTGCGAGCGGCCGCACGTGAGGTGACCACTGCTTTGTCAGGTAATGAGCGACATAAGTCTAGATATGCAAATACAAGTTATATCTCATAATTTTATTTAACATAAATTAATATGATACCAAATCTATTTCTTTTTCATCCTTTAGAAAATCTTATACAAACATGGTCAATTATTCAATTTTGCTTGTTTGCTTACAATTCTTGATACTTCAACTCTTAAGGTTCTCTATTCTGTTAGCCCTAGATAATTTTGAATTCTGGCTACGCCCCTGCCTGATGGGTATGCCTCAAATATGGCTCGATGCGTGGATATGAATAAGTTGAAGATGTTTGGAATGAAGAGTCATGATTGTCATGTGTTCATGCAAAGACTAATTCTAATAGTTTTTCATGACTTACTTCCACATAATGTTTGGCAAGCACTTGCAGAATTGAGTCTTTTTTTTAATGATTTGACGGCAAGGTGTATTATGATGGATGATATGCTTCGGCTAAAAATAGACATTCCTCTCACACTATGCAAGCTGGAGCGCATTTCCACCCAGTTTTTTTGATTCAATGGAACATTTACCAGTACATTTATCATATGAGGCAGAAATAGCTGGTCCAGTATAGTATAGGTGGATGTATCCATTCGAATGATTTTTGAGAAAATTAAATAACAATGTTCGTAACAAAGCAAGAGTTGAGGGGTCAATATGTAATGTCTATCTGGTTGAAGAAGCATCTTCTTTCTGTTCTTATTATTTTGCTGACAATGTGAAAACTAGACATCGTAAGTGTCCTAGAAATTCTGATGATGCTAAATCGAATGACCCATCATTGCTTTCTATTTTCAACTTTCCCGGTAAGCCAATGGGTGTATCTGTTACTAGATGATTAACTGAACAGGAATATGATGCTGCAAGAACATACATACTGTTAAACTGCGATGAAATCAAACCATACATAAAGTAAGTTGACTTCTCTAATAATCCTGTTAGTCTATATTAAATGTTTGCTTGATATACCAATTGACTTAAAATATTTCTCTGTCATAGCTTATACGAACAACAACTATATATACAAAATCCATCACTGGGTGCAAGTGAGGTCGCTGAAAAGTTAGAGGCCGAATTTGCATTATGGTTTGAAATATATGTAAGTTGCAATATCATCAAAAAATTTATATATTTATGTCTATTTAGTTCGGTCTTAATTTATGTTATAATTTATGTAGGTGAAAGACCGCAGAATATCAAATGTGCAAGATGATAGAATACTGAATCTTGCATCAGGACCGCTCCGTAAAATAAAGGTCTACTCTGGATACTATGTTAATGGGCTCAGATTCCATGTGGCACAACGAGATTCACGGAGATTAACATATAATTCTGGAGTTTGTGTTAAAGGATATATCGACAACAATAACACAGAGTTTGATTATTATGGTAGACTTGAAGAAATCATAGAGATTGAATATCCTGCATTACCTATAAAACGGTGTGTGTTGTTCAAATGTTCATGGTATGATCCGACCCCAAGAACAGGTACAAGAATACATCCAAACTATAAATTAGTGGAGGTTAATAAAAATAGAAAGTTTAACAAATTTGAACCTTTTATTTTTGGAGTACAAGCGAGTCAAGTTTTTAACTTGAATACCCTACGAAAAGAAGGAAATCTAGTGAATGGTTGTCTGTTTGTTGAATGAAGCCTCGCTCGATTATAGAAATGTCGAACACCATCACTGCTCAAAATGATGATGCATTTCAGAATGACGAAGTAGACATTTAATTGATTCACAACTTCCATCCACGTTTGAATTACTTGTAGATGTTAATGTGGCTTGCAAGGATATAGATGATGAAGAGATGTCCAGTAGTGAGGATCTTGTTGAACTATCAGAGTCTAGTGAGGAGGACATCGATGCTAATGATATATAAATAGTGTCATTATTGTTCATCTAGTAATTGACGTGCATTGTATTTATTGTATTTTTATTACTCTGTTACTCACCTTTAGTATGATGTGTTGTTATATATTATTTTGCAGACATTTCTATGGCAGATCAGCAGCCAGTGATTCCCCGTGGCCATCGAGTTTTGACTATTGTTGGAGATGTGTAAGTATTTGTTGTTAGATGAAATTATTCTTCATATATTATTTTTATATCTTATATTGATATGTTTATTTTTGGTTATGCAGTTTTACACCAGATGGTCATAGGGTTTCAAAAATATATTACAAGTAAATTTAAAGAATGAGCTTGCAGATCTACAATATGGAGGCATTAGATCAAGAAATGAAGACTTTTTATTATAATGAATTTGTTGTAAGTAAAATCAATATATCTTTGATTTTTATATTATATTTACCCATTACTATGTTAAATTTTGAATTTATAATTGCAGAAAAGATATACATGGGAGGAGGGCCAGGAGGATATTTTTAAAGCAACATGGAATAGTTATTGTGCCAAGCTTTACAAAGACTACCTCTACTATATAAAAAAAAGGGCGTAAAATCGACGTATGTTCCTGAGGAGATATGGGGTGCATGGACGGCCACCTAGGCTAAACAGAGGTGGAAAGAAAATGTCGATAAAGCTCGAGCTAATAGAAACACTGAGCCAGGTGGCCCAAGTACCGGGACTGCTCAACATACGTTTAGTTCCAAATCTATGGTAGAGCATGCTCTTGATTTAGTGAGTTTAATTTAATGTTGGCACGAAATATAATTATCATTTATTATCATACTTGTATGATATTTGTCTAATATATATTTGTATACAGGAACGAGAACTAGCTCGACCGCCCACTAGTATGGAGGTCTTTGTGAGGACGCACAAGAAAAAAGATGGCACATTCGTAGATTCTCGTTCTGCGGCCATCCATGTAAGAACATTACTTAGTGTTTATTTTAGTTACATTTTAGTACGATTCATCGAATTACTTATTAATCATGTTCTATTTTACAATATAGGCGGAAATGACCGAGAGAGTGCTCAGGCATCTCAGCCTGCAGTAGAGGGGGGAGAGTCTCAATCTCTATCCACCGAGGCACTTAATGACATATATTATAATGTTGTCGGTGGACGGACAAAGAACTCTACCATCTATGGCCTTGGCTCTCAGGCCAGAGTTGCATTTGATGATCGCTTGAGGGCTCCGAGGGGTCGATCTAGTTACCATTCATCTTATTCCAGTGAGATGCATAGAATATTAGAAGAAAATCGAGATCTACGCAGTCAAGTTCAAACAGTACAAGGAGAGATGGCACAATGAATGACTGCTGAGAATGAGAGGAGGGCCGCTGATGAAGCGGCGAGGGAAGCTGATGAAGCGGTGAGGGCAACTGAAGCAGCAAGGAGAGATGAGGAGCATCAGCAAATTATTGCACAAAATAGAGATCTCATGAGTCGTATGCGATTCCTCCTAGATGGCTTGCCTCGTCCACCATCACAGGACGCCCCAGGGCCCTCTCATCCGTCGGCTGATTAAGTTTTTTTGAGGTATGTTCAATTACATATTAAACTTTGTAAAATATATTTATTCTGTTTATATAGTCTACTAATATGTTAATTTGATTTTTATTTCAGGGATTCTCTGTGATTCAGGTATATGTTTTTATTTATATCTCTTTATGTTTGCAGTTTCAGGATCCTCTGTGCATGATCTGCATTTTATCTCAAGCATTTTCTTATAGAGTTTTATGTTTATCCACTGTAACTATTCCCTTGTGTGTGTGTGTGTGTTTTAATTGATGACACTATTTTCAGATTTAGTTCTAGTTAGGACAACTCAACTCGAGGGTATCCATCACTTTACTCTTGCATATATATTTTACTATACAAACCTGATTATTTGATACTTGAACTTGGCTTAAACAAATTTTACATCTGTGGATACGGGGCTATTAGGGACTTATTGCCATCCCTAGTGTCAACTTATGGTTTCTTGTATCAAAGTTGGACTTCAGTGTATCCAACCCATGAGTATCTATATCTATCTAATGTTTAGAAAGTCTTATAATTTTCTTGGACATCAAGAGATTTCCTTATGTATTTTTCATGAATTCTTTTCTTGGACATCAAGAGATCAAGCTACTCAGAGAAGAGTTCCTCTCTCAAGTCAAAGAGAGATACCAACATGCATAATCTTTGCTATTGGTTGCCACATTATTGGATCGATCAATCATCTATAAATTTCAATTCCTCAAGGCTGAGGTATTTCTTGAAAAACAAACACTTCATGTCATTTATGCCAATTGCTAATAATGAACTAAGTGGCAGTGTTTAGACAAACACTGTCATGGATAATTGTGACTTCTGTTTAGTTTGGAGCAAATTAATACATTGTAGCATGTTAAACATTGTTTCGAAGTATACGAGATAACTTCGTTTGTTGGATTGTAACAAAAAGGTCACCAAAAAAAAAAATTCACCTGCTCGCATCTTTGTGAGTTTTTCAGGTTCTTGATACATCATGATCATACACTTGAGTTACTTCACTTACCAATTATTCATCATAGAAGGAATAGATAAAATGATAAGAACACTACAATTAGATCACATTATGAGAGTAGTGCTCAAGTAATTCGCAATGATATAAGGATCGAGAATTTTACAGCGGCAAGGAATATAAATTCAAGCAACTTCATGGATCATCCTTATGGAATCCTTTGTTGTGTAGATTCAATGTCTGTTAACTAATTTAGCATTAGTGCTTTTCTCATAAGGTTCATTACGATTTGTTTTGTTTGCATTTAGAGACTGCAGATTTCCAGGAGCTGTGAAATGTTTGAAAACCAACATATCAGTTAAAACTTGATCAGTCCTGGTTTGTGCATTCTAATTAGCTAATTAGCATTCCTTTTGGTCTTATTAACTAATTAGAATTCTAATAATCTATATTTTGCACTTGCAGAGATGTGAGGCAGCTGGTTTGTGCAAGTCAAATTATGTTGATCACTATGTTTGTGACTTTCCCTTTCTTTTAGCTGAAGGCTTTCCTTTCCGGTCCTGTGCTTCTCCAACAACACTGTTTTTTTAGTTGTAAGAATATTTCAAGCTTTCGAACGATATTGTTAACTCCTTGTTATGTATGACTCTATGCATGTGTATATATGAAAGAAATGTGATGGTAGTGAATTTTTTTAAGCTACTGTGAATTATTTCTGAAATTTGTAAGCTGTGAAATGTATATACAAATTAAATTTTGAATTTTTTTTTTGCTTACTGATGGAAATATTCCGTCGAAAAATATCGAAATAATTCCGGACGGAAATCGGGTTATTCTCGTCGGAAATTTCCAACGGAATCACTATTTCCATCGGAAATTTCCGACAGAAATCCTGATTCCGTCGGAAATTTCTGACGGGAATAACTCAATTTCAGTCGGAACTTTCCAACGGAATCAAGTTTTCCGTCGGAAATTTCCGACGGAATTTATTTCAGTCGGAATGGTATTCCGACGGAAATAAAATTCCGTCGGAAATTTTACCGATGGTACAATAATTCCGTCGATAATGAATTACTGACGGATTTTACTCCGACGGGAAAAATTCCTTCGGAATTCCGTCGGTAAGTGTGTTTGCCGATGGAATTCCGAAGGTAAATTCTGTTGGAAATGCAGTTTTTTTTGGTAGTGCGAGATCCGTATCCTCAGGGTTGTATCCGCCGCCACTAGAGGAACGGGGAAAGTAGAGGTTTTGTGCATGGAGCCGACGTTCCCTCGAAGTTGTAGGTGACGAGGCAATTTTTCATAATCAATAAATCGATTAGAGACATGGATGCACGACTAGGGGTGTAAATAAGTCAAGCTGCTTGCGAGCTATTTAGGCTTCAGATTGAAAAAAAGTTCATTTGAGTTTGTTCGATTAAGTTAATGAGCGAGCTCGAGCTTGATTTCGAGCTTGAAAATATTATCAAGCCTAGCTTGAGTTTAATAGTATTTGGTTCGTGAGCTCATAAACATGTTCGTTAAGAGGCCCGCGAACATGTTCGTTAAGAGACTCATGTATATATATATATATATATATATATATATATAGAGAGAGAGAGAGAGAGAGAGAGAGAGAGAGAATTTTGTTAAAATACAGACTGAAGTCTACGGACTCGTCCACGTCTCGATCGAAGGCGCCTCCAATTCAATTGGATGTGCCTTTGATCTTTTTTTTTAATATCCCATGAGTATCTAAAATTTTTTATTTTGAACACAGTAATCCAAAAGGAAAATCTGAACCCTAAAGAAAAATCTTATTACTTAACCCAGTATATCAACCCCTAAATCCTAAATTTTAAACGTTAAATATATATAATATATCTTCATGAACATCTAAATTCTTTTATTTTGAACACTATAATTCAAGAGGGAAATATGAACCCTAGAGGTAAAATCTTATTTGCTTAAACTCATTATAACACAACATCTAATTCTAAAATCTTAAACCCTAAATATACCCAAAAAAAATATTTAAAAGAACTTCTGTTTCAATCCAAGGTGCCTTGGATTGAATCCAAGACGCCTTGGGTCTTGTTGCAGACAGGCCCGGGGTTGATGGTCCATAATTTAACAAATCTATATATATATAAAACTAAATATCATATGTCTAAGGCCGCCTGGCCTATTTCCATCCCTATGTCTAAGGCCACTATAAAATATAATTTTAACAAGCCCAGGCCGGCCTGTCAGGCTTGATAGTCTTTATATTGAGCCTGAGACTAGCCTGATAAGAAAAATAGGCTTTCAAAAGGGCCTGAGTATTATTTTATTTTTAAATAGGCAAGGCCAGGCCAGACTAAATACAAGCCAGGTCACAGTCCGACTGGCCTATTTCCATCCCTATGTTTAAGGCCGCTATATAATATAATTTTAACAGGCCCAGGCCGGTCTGTCAGGCTTGATAGTCTTTATATTGAATTTGACCTGGCCTGATAAGAAAAACAGACTTTCAAACAGGCCTGAGTATTATTTTATCTTTTTATAGGCAAGGTCAGGCCAGGCCAAATACAAGCTAGGTCACAGGCCACCTAGCCTATTTTCATCCCTATGTCTAAGGCCACTATTATATTGGGGCCCACCAAATTATATAAATATAAATATAAATATAATATTTATTAATTCAAATATAATATTAGTTTATAAATATATGAATTTTGATACTAAATATTTTAAATTATGGCTAACATACTGTTTAGTCCAAATTTTTTTCTCTGGTAATTTTAATCTTATACTAGCTAAATTAAATTTTGTCAATAATTTTAGATTTTTTAGATTTGAACAATAATATTTAATATTTTATAGATTAAAGTTAAATTTGATCATTTTTATTTTTTTACTCATCAAAGTTATATTTAATTGATAATTTTAATTTTTTTACTATTAATGTCACTAAAAAACACCAGTATAGAAGCAGTTGTTTAGGAGTGATTTTAATATCGCTTTTGAAAATCGACCAATTGAATCAGTTTGAACTCAACTTGTTTCTATTATCTGACTTGTAGGAATAATTTTGAAACCACTCTTATTGAATAGCTTTAGCATCAATTTGAAAAATTGTTGCTATAAACTACTCTTAATGATATAACTATTAGAAGCAATATTGAAATAGTTGATTTTGGATACTTTTAATAGCAATTTTGGGTCAAATATTGCTACTGATCGTTTCTATTACTCTAACTTCTAGGAGTAATTTTCAAACCACTCATATTGAATTCTTTGAACAAAAGTTTGTGTAAAATGCTTCTACAACCCGCTTTTATTGCTCTAATGCTATACAAATGATTTTTTAAACTACATATATCGCATAGTTTTAGTGTCAATTTGCATAAATCGCTCTTATTGTTACAAATTGCTATTGATTCTCTGATTTCGTACAACTAGAATATATCATTGATATTTTAATTAATATTTTTAAAAAATATTATTATAAATATTTAATAATGATATTTATTAAAAATTATTTATTTTAGTATATTAATAATATCAATATTGTTTATAGAGAATAAATTTTTTAAAACATATGAACTTTATTAATTTTTTCACTTAATTTTATTTTTGTCTTTATTAGCCTCTAATAGCAAGTTAAAGTAAACCTAAATTTTTATCTTTTTTTTCCAACAACAATGTGAACCAGAGTCGTTCTTATAGATAACTCTAATCTTATATTCCCGTAAGTAATCAAAATAATTTATCAGAGCCTTGATATTTTCCGACTTATTAAGAATAATTATATAACAAAATAAAACTATTAATTAGTTACGAAATAAGCATATGAAATTATTTATCGATAAAATGATTATAAATAAATAAATAAATAAATAAATATCTCAAAATATATAAAAGAAATTATTGATTAATTATTAAATAATTAACTAACACATAAATATAATAGTCATTGTATAATTGGTTAGAATATTTTATTCTGATTTAAGAGACCTTGATTCGAATTATAGTACAAATAAATTTCTTTTAGTACCTTTACATTCATTCCAATTTTTAAAAAAACAAAAATAAAATAAAAACTTGAATTGGTAGTCAGTCAATTTGGATTAGAATCGGGTTAATGGGTACCCTTACTGGTTAGGAGGCCGAGGTTGGGTCGGGTTCGATTCGGATCTGGCCCGGGGTCAGGTCTATTTGTAGGGATAGTTTTGCATTTAGGTGTTTCTAAATCGCGGTTTAAAACTATTCTTATATCTAAATAATGTTAAATATGACCCTTCAGACTTAGCCAAGAAAATTTTTGAAAATTTTTCTAGAGAAGATTTAGGGTTTTCAGACCCTAGAATAAAGTTAAGGAGTTAAGGTGTCTGATACTTAAAGTTTGGAGGGCTTTAGTGTTATTAAATCAAATTATGAGTAGCTAAATGTTTAAAAATAGAAAATTGAGAACGTATTTGGGAAAAGCTAAAGGAGCAGGGCTAAATGCAAAGTGGCACATCACTTAAATCTCCCTTCTCCTCCTTCGCCCGCAGCCAACAGAACCCCTCTCTTCCTTCTCTTCGCCGAAGCGACGCGACCACCATCCCCATTTCTTCCAAGTCCTCTATGGCCTGGACTATCTGTGACGACCCCACTTCTCTACCACTAAAGCGGTACCACTAAAGCGGACGTCACTTTTACTTAATCTTAACTTTATCTTATTCTTAGCCTTAGGTTATAACTACTTGACTTCCCTTAACTTGCTCTGATTTTTTTTTCTTTTAAAAAAAAACTTTCATTTTATTTGCTTTGCAAGGATTTGACCCCTAGACCTCTTAGTTGTAAAACTGAAGCACTAACCAACTGCTCTATACCACTTCTTTTCAATGGTACCAGTCGACTGCTATATAGCCAGTCGACTGGTATCGGCCACAGAAACTTTCTGTGCCCGGCACCAGTTGACTGGCCTCATGGCAGTCGACTGGTGCATAGAACAGGAGGTTCTGTTCGATATCACAGTCGACTGGTTCTAAACCAGTCGACTGGCACGCCTGAAAACTGCATTTACAAACCTGAAAACCATTTCCAAAGCTTCACAATTCATATACTTTCAAGTAGATAGATAAATAACTCCAAATCTATACTCTACACTAGTTTTATAAACATTTTAGCAACCCAAAACAACCTCATAAACTTGCAATTCGGATCTTTGCGGAAGTAAATGAGCTATCAAAATATATGAACTCTAGACTAGAATTTGTACCCAACTTTGTCTCTATGCAAGGTTTAAACAAAGTCATTCATTCTACCAATTCAAAACACCGAAACACATGTTCTACAAGACTTAACCCGACGATCTCTTCCACGGTTCCGCCGCCACTGAACATCAATGCAAGTCCCGCTCGCCTCCCTAGCTTATGCTTTTTCTTTACCTTTGTCTGCAATAGAAGGAAATGCAACTAATAAGCGATTTGCTTAGTAAGTAAATCCTAACTCACAAATCCATGCGATTAATGCTAAACATGCTCTTTTCAAATAATGCTTGCTTCCAAACACATGCACTTTGAAATACTTACACATGGAAACTTTCACATACTTATCATGCTCAATCATGCTTGGAAACATTTACTAGCATTAAAACATTGGCAAATCTAACTTGCTCATAATTTCTTTTGAGACTTGCTACTTATGCATTTCCATACTTTAAACCACTAACTTCCTTGCTCTTGCTCTTTAACATGCTTGTAACATAACAATGTTAACATACATAGCAAAACATATGCTTAAACTGAAAACACTTACATATACTCATATACTTCAAAATAATAATCAACTTTCTCAGGCCTTGACACTGTACCATGGTATCCATGTACCAATGCGCGCATCCCTAATAGGTTTCGGGGTAGCTAGCCACCGCACCCTATTAGAGCTTCTTTCTTACTTTCCGTGGGCCTCTCATTTGCCCGGTACATGTCACTTTACAAAAGTAAAATACTTTCTTACTCATAATGCTTGTATTTATCAAGCTAACTTTCTTTTTCATAAATCTTGCACTATAAACCTTTACCTTTTCTTACTTGGAACTTTCATCGAGCACCTTGCGTGCCCTTAACCCCAAAACTCCTTTTTGGGACTTTTTAAGAACTTACTCTTGTCATACTTAGGTCACATACACAAAAACTTACTCCAATTCATATTCTATGATAAAACATGTATTCTTTAGGAACTTAAAACACACAAATAAGAAAGACCATAATCTTAAAGCATGCACTTAGATCACAAACATGATTCTACAACGAGAAATACATGACGAAACTACTTCTATTGCAGGTGAGTGATCTACTTACCCTTTTCTTGAAGAAAACTCACTAAGTATCTCGAAATTCCTAGCGTAGGGTTCTTTTCCTCTTCCTTTGCAAGAAAACTCCACTTCTTGGCCCTAGGGAAGAAGCCCTAGGTTTTCTACTTCAAGAGGAAGAAGAAGGAGGAGAAAACTCTCCTTTTCCTCCCTGTTTTTCGCAGCCTCCCAACCTACTCGCGCGGCCTCCTACAACCCTAAGAGGGGTCTTAACCCAACTTAAGTGGAAGATTAAATACCTCTTCATGAAACGGGCTAAATCAACTATAACATTATTTCGCTTCATCCTTTTCTGTGCTTGATACCCTTGCCCAGCTGGTTACCAAAGCTTGCTTAAGGATTTGCTTTTCGCGTGGTCGCGAGATCAATCCCCACCCGACCCCTTTAATTAATTTTTTTTTCTTTTTATTTTAATTCCGAAAAATGCTAGAAAAATTCCGAAAAATCCCTAATAATACCAGAAAATTATTGGGTGTTACACTATCCGCTTGCTAGTTCAGGTAGGGGCATAATCATGAGGCTAGTGAGGGCCCATGTTTTGCGGAGGTAGGTGCACAGGCTTCTTCTCTTAACAGGAGGTGTTGGTGTTGACACACCCTCAGTCTTTGAGCGAGTTGAGCTTCCTCCAAGTGAATGTATTTTTTGGCCCATCCCAGAAGGTTGACATAGTCAGTCAAAGGTATCTTCACTAGAGACTTGAAGAAATCCTCATCTAGCAGCCCTTAGGAGAAGGTGTTGTTCAATACTTCTGAAGTAGAGGAAGGGACATCCAAGTTGACCCGCTTGAACTGCTAGATATATCCCCTTAACATTTCCTGCATTTTCTACCTCATGGCGAATAGGTTGAGGGCATATTTTTGATACCTCTTGCTACTAACGAAATGATGTAGGAAGATGGCTCAGAAGTCGATGAAGGAGTGAAAGGAGGCCAGCGGGAGATAGCTCAATCATCTCTAGGTTTCTCACGACAGAGTCGTTAGAAAGATTACACTTATCACCCTCTTTGTGTATTGATGTAACAAAGCATTTCAAAGCAACATAAGTGCTCTTTGGGATCCGATGATATGTCATATTCTCCAAGTTGTAGCGGTCTGAAGTGACGCGACAACTCTTCTTCTAGACTACTTCTAGAGGAAGGAGTATACCTATTACCTCCCTCTATTGAAAAGGGCAGTCTCCCTTTGTGGGCGCGGGGAGGTGTTTCCCCTGCCCTAGACTCGTGAGATTGCTCTGGTGGGGCTGGCATTCTTTGGGTTCCAATGCTGGGTCCGGAAAGGTCTTGATTGCAATGGGTGGTACTCTATTGGGTACTTATGGTATTTCAGCAAAGGCTAAAGGTGCCCGGACATGCATCGACATCAATAGAGTTTGCTTTTGCAATATCTCTTGGATGACAGTGGTGACGAGTTGGTTGAGATCATTTTGAGTCATGGAGATCATCTCACCAATAGAGTCATGATTTTCAACAATTCTTCTAGTGTCAACCATGGCAGCATCTTAGCACAGAGTTCTCACAGATGACGCCAATTTATTCTGGCTAAAGACTATGGATGGATGTGCCACCGGTGATTAAGCAAGGATTAATGTGATGACTCCATTGACTCTGCCTAAGAAAAGAGTTCCAGAAACTTATGAACTCAAAGTAGGGGTTAGAATGGGGCCAAGGCGAACGTTGGTAGAGCCACTTCGACGCCCAAGTCAATAGGAGGCCCTCAAGAAGAGAATGTAGGAGAATATGTGGTTGTGTTTGTGCCCATACTTGAGCCAGCAGAAGCAGATGTATTCTTATGTTAACATTAGGGAGGAAACGTGATCCCCATATTCAGGTCATGGGCCTACCACGTAGACTCACGTTCCTTTATTCAAACACTGCATCGTTCTCAGTTCTCTATCGATTCCAATATCTACGTTCTTCTCCTATTATGGTATCCAAGTTCTCTGCTAGTTGTGGCATCCATGAACATTCTCTATCATTGTGAGGATTAATGATGATATCCAGAGGAACATAGCACAAGTTGAGCTAAGAGAATCAAGTGTGACCAAGATGAGGGACTCGAACATGGTCGAGTTGAGAGAGTCAGTGATGCAATAGGATTTACATATTTTTATTTTTATTTTTGGTAATTTTATAATTTTTAGATTGTTTTGGTATTTAATTAGGTTATTTTTGGTCGTTAGGATATTTTTAGAATTTTAAGTAAGTTTAGAAATTTTAGGATTTGTTTGTTTTCTTTCTTTTCTTTATAAGATAGAAATTGTGGTCTATATATTAGAATTTCTTTCCTTTATTTGAGTCGTAGAGTTGGAGTCGATATAAAAGTCATGTTTAGCTATATGAAATTAATTCTCTATTATTAAATAATATTTTTTTTCAGAAATACCTAGAGGACCACAATTCTTCTCTTCTTGCATTCTCTTCAATTTCGTCATATCGTCAGCCTATGAGATAATCTGTCATGACCCCAGAGGCACATGCTTACTCGAAAATCGGGCAGCATCTCCCCTGTACAGCGGACAAGATGGGGCAAATATACATATACTCTCCACCAGTATAGCTCAGCCACAAGCGGCTGGCATCACAATAATAAACAAAAGACACATCCACGCATTTTATATCGAAACAAAATAAATGGATGGCTCAACTATCATTAACATAAAGAAAGTCTACATACCAGAATAACGACAAAACCAAACCGATACTTGACAAATAAAAATAACTGTGGAAATAAAACAGACACTAAATCAAACCAAACCAAACCGACACGGTGGAACTGAGGGACTGACGACTGGATGTTGGGGCCGGGTGCATGTTGACATGGATACGGGTTCGTAATTTTAAAATTAATTACGTGCAACGGAAGGTTTTAGCATAAATAATTTCTCAAATTATTTAACCACACATCTAAGCATGCAATTTTATCTTGTGTAGACATGATCATATATTTAAAATTTTGCAGAAACATAAACTAATTTACGTATTACCTCGCGTAACTCGAAGGAAGGGACGAGATCCAACCGTAAGCGTCCCTTGGAAGCTCTGCCTCTATTCGCGTCCACGCCGAGTATCTTCGGGATGACTTCGCAAAGCCACGAGTTTCGTGTTCTCGAGAAATACTAGATTCTCCAAGAACGCGACAAGAAAAACCAAGAGAGAAGTCGGGAGACTAACCACAAAAGGATGGTCGGCTGGTGCTCCTTCTTGGGGCTGGTTGGAGAGAAAGAGAGGGAGAGAGCCTATGCCTTCATCTCTACGATTCACACCCAAGCCTTGCCTTGGGTCCTTTATATAGTGTCCTCTCAACCATCAAGCCTCTCAAATATGGAATAACTTATTCCATCATGCCAAGTTTGATTTTATATCATGGTTAAAATCATATTTTAATTCATGATAAAAATCTTCTCTCCTATGGAATAAATTTCCTTATCATGGTAAATCAATCCATGATTAATTTTATAAAATAAACCAATCCATGGTTCATTTTAATTTCCATGAAAAATAAACCAAACCTTGGTTTATTATATAAAAATTTATATCATCCATTATTTTATAAAACAAACCACACTTGGTTTATTTTATAAATTGAACCAAAAACTTGGTTCTCTCCCTTTGTTGTGGTCGGCCAAGCAAAGAGGATGGAGGCCCTCTTCGGCCGGCCCATCCAAGCCAAGCCCCAATGAATTAAACTTATTTAATTCATCTATTAAGTCTTCAAAAGACTTAGTCATTTTACGCTTCCGATGCGTCTCTGAAAAATTCAGATTCGACTTATCGTTTGGCTCAACCAAACTTAATCTCTCTTGATTAGAAAATTCAATTTTCAACTCGTTTTAAATCCCTCAGATTACTCGTAGTGCATGTGACTAAATAGGCTTTCTATTTATGTTGGCCGTCTATAATTAATCAATTAATTATAGAACGATCATGAGTGGCACCTAGTAGTACATCATGATCCCCAATTAATCGAAAGATCAACGGTTGACCTCAGAAACAATTCTGAAACCCTTCAGCAGCTATAATGAATCGTGCCCCATTCCCTTCACCATCTTATACCCACTTGGTTCAGGACATGGTCTGTGTGTGTCAGTCCCCACTAGGCTGACTACGTCACACCTATCCCAAGTAACGTTTTCTCGTCCTACGGATTTTAATTACTCTCATGTATTTAAGAGATTCATACTCTGAACATGTCATGCTCTGACCAGAGGCTTCGAGTAACAATCCGACGATATGCCTCAGGTATACATCTCGTCGCAAGGAGTGGTGAATCCTTTGTAGGCTGTTCAAACATCTTCGGACACTTCGGCTTATACCCAATCATCCTGGGTCCACATCTCCTTGGAGATGCTTGCTTAAGATGTCAAAGTATAAGTCTTCATGACCAAGATGACATGAACACCGCAAGTCAAAGGAACATCGCACTTAAGCTGCAGTAAGAACTTCACTGACATATCTATATGTAGACTACTATATGAAGTTTTACAGCCAGTCACTCCAATGAACTAGTTCCCTTAACTAGCATTCATGTTTATCTCCGGACATCTCAATGTCACCAGCCAGTGAGAATCAGCTGATTAGAGAATAACCCATGCTAGTCTCAACAGAATTGATAGTGTCCGTATTTATCAATTCATCGACTAGGGACAATTTCAATACTTCACAATTGCACATGTAGAGATAATCACTAGTTGTGAATTCATCACAAATTCTCTCATGCTGTGAATTGTATTGCGGGCATTCAGTAAATGAGTTTAAGATCTCAATCAAATACACAAACATGTATACTCAAATAGTAAATATTCATTTATTAGAATAAATGATTACAATCATAAGACGATTGCCTTAGGACACTTCTCTCATATCACTAACAAACTCCCACTTGGCCTAATGCCAATCGCTACGGTTCCCAATACCACAGGCTCTAACATGACCCTCAAACTTACTTTGAGGCAAGGCCTTAGTTAAAGGATCCGATAAATTCCTTTCAGTGAGAATTTTCTCAATTTGTATATCATTCCTACTTATAATCTCTCTGATCAGATGATAGCGGCGAAGCACATGTTTGGATCGCTGATGAGACCTTGGTTCCTTTGCTTGTGCAATAGCTCCATTATTGTCGCAGTAAACCGGTATTGCTTCGTCAATGGTTGGAACCACACCAAGTTCTGAGACAAACTTTTTGATCCAGACTGCTTCCTTTGCTGCTTCCAAAGCTGCAATATATTCCGCTTCCGTGGTAGAATCCGCTACGGTGTCTTGCTTGGAACTCTTCCAACTTATTGCGCCTCCATTCAAAATAAATATGTATCCGAACTGAGATTTGGAGTCATCCTTATCTGTCTGGAAACTGGCATCTGTATACCCACGTATTACCATATCACCTTCTCCATATATTAGGAACACATCCTTAGTGTTTCTTAAGTACTTGAGGATTGTCATGACAGCCACCCAATGATCCATTCCTGGATTAGACTGGTATCTGCTTGTGACGCTCAGAGCATACGATACATCGGGCCTAGTACATAACATAGCATACATGATAGATCCTATCGTGGATGCATAAGGAATCTTATTCATGCAAATCTTCTCATCTTCTGTACACGGACACATAGACTTCGAAAGGTTGATCCCATGCCTGATGGGAAGGTAACCTTTCTTGGATTCCGACATGCTAAACCTTTCTAGCACTCGGTCTATATTGTAGACTGCGAAAGACCAAGCAACCATTTTGATCTATCTCTATAGAATCTAATCCCAAGGATATAGGTCGCTTCTCCCAGGTCTTTCATGGAGAAAGTTTTGGACAACCAAATTTTAACTGACTGTAAAACTGATATATCGTTTCCTATAAGTAATATGTCATAGACATATAACACTAGGAATACGACTGCACTCCCACTAACCTTCTTGTACACAAAGGTTCAACTGATAGCACATCATTATGAGTTACTGGTTGTGGGTCTAGACTAGGTGTCTCTGTAATGTCTATTGGAGTTTCTTGAACTTCTTCAAGTTTAATGCTACTCCCACTGTTTTCTTGTAAAAGAAATTCTTTTTCTAGAAATACAGCATGCCTTGAAACAAACACCTTTTGTTCCAAGGGATGATAGAATTGGTAACCCTTCGTTTCCTTAGGGTATCCATGTAGGGTTTTTCGGGCCGCGAAAACCGCTTTTTCGCGTCGTGGAAACCCCGAAAGCCCCAATAGAAAGGATCCGAGCGAAGAAAACCATTTCAAAAATTTACGAGTGCTCGTTTACATGCTTCAAAACCGATCTACAACCTAGATCTATTAGAGAAGAGAAAAACTACCTTCGATGCGTGCCCCGCAATTCCCGCTCGCTCCTCGGTTGGTGTCGGATCTCAAGGATGCAAAGTAGCAACCCTCTAGAAGTATCCACACAAGCAAGAGAGTGGAGAGGAGAGCCCAAAAGTGTGCTAGCACTTTTGGGGTCTCGGCAAGATGAGAGGAGAGGGAGAGCCAAAACCGAAAAACCAAGTTGGGAGAAAAATCAATCACACACAAAAACCTCATTTTGTGTGTATAAGTGGCAGGCCACTTAATGGCCATTATTGGCCATTAAGTGGCCGGCCACCACCTTTGGTAACCCCCTTATTTGAATTCAAAATTCAAATGGGGAGGTTACTTAGCCTTGATGATGATGCCAAGTCATCACTCGGTCAAGTCAAGGTGATGTGGCTTGAGTCAAGTCAAACTTGCTTCTTATAGACTTTCCATATTTAGCCAAAGTCAAACTTTGACTTCATTATTCTCCCATGATTAGATTCATCCAACACTTGGATCAAACTCGAGTCCAACTCAAGTTGTCTAATTTGAGTCAAGTCAAACTTGCCTTTTATGGACTTTCCATATTTAGCCAAAGTCAAACTTTGACTTCATTATTCTCCCATGATTAGATTCATTCAACACTTGGATCAAACTCGAGTCCAACTCAAGTTGTCTAATTTGAGTCAAGTCAAACTTGCCTTTTATGGACTTTCCATATTTAGCCAAAGTTAAACTTTGACTTCATTACTCTCGGTCCATCATATGGACTTATTCTCCATCTATTGCTCTATGTGTGTGACCCTATAGGTTCTTGTAACGTTGGCAATGCCCTTAAACCTATTTAAGGACATAAGCAATGAGAGGTATCTAGCAACACATCATTGCTACCCAAGTTACAAGAATGTCGAGATCCAACATCACCATTGTGACTAATAATTGTGACCATCACAATATGTGACAACGTCCTTCTATCCTCGATATCTAGATTGATCTTTCATGAGGCATAGACCGTGTCATCCTCCAATCAATCTATGTGTCTTGAACTCTAAGTAGACTCACTATAATCAAATAAGCTCAATATCTCATATTGCCTTATTTGGGCATGGCCATGCACTTAGTGATCTCACTTTATCAAGACTATGATATCTCTCCCGTCATATAGGAGGGATAGATCCCATCTACATCACTCACATCCCTCCGCATAATTTGTTACATACCCAGTAATAGCCTTTATAGTCCACCCAGTTACGGGTGACGTTTGACGAAACCAAAGTACATAACTCCTTATGTAGGGAACTATGGTGACTTCAGGTCTAAGGACTAATAGTCATACTAATAGTCACATGAGAAAGTATATGACACTCATATAACGATCCATGATACTTTCTCATGGCGGGCCATTCAGTATACATTCTCTAATGTATACCCATGTGTCAACTTGATATCTCATATCCATGACTTGTGAGATCAAGTCATCATGTTGACCCACATGCTAGTCTCTATGCATTAACATTGTCCTTGAATGTTAATACTTGACTAGGAATCATTAAAAGTAGTGTTCTCTATATCATCTCACTATCGATTCAACTAATCGATTGATATAGATAAGAACCTTCTACTCAAGGACGTTATTATACTTAGTTATTTGGCACCAATACACATAAGTACAATAACCATAAGAAATGCCTTTATATATAAGAAATATATATACAAGAATATGATACAATGAGTCCAAAAAGTAATCATCATATGATTGGCTCTAGGGCTCTCACTAACAATCTCCCACTAGCACTAGTGTCAATCGCTGTAGTATCTAATACCCAATGACCTAGTGTGACCATCATGCTTCATCTGTGCCAAAGCCTTGGTCAAGGGATCTGCGACGTTAGCCTCTGTGGGTACTCTGCAAATCTTCACATCTCCTCGATCGATGATCTCTCTAATGAGATGGAATCGCCGTAGTATGTGTTTGGTCCGCTGGTGTGAGCGAGGTTCCTTAGCCTGCGCAATAGCTCCATTGTTGTCACAATAGAGCTCTACGGGATCAGCTATGCTAGGAACCACCCCATGGTCAGTGATGAACTTGCGGATCCAAACTGCCTCCTTTGCTGCCTCTGATGCAGCAATATACTCAACTTCTGTTGTAGAATCTGCAACTGTGTCCTGCTTCGAACTCTTCCAGCTCACAGCTCCGCCATTCAAGCAAAACACGAACCCTGACTGCGATCTGTAATCATCCTGGTCGGTTTGGAAGCTGGCATCAGTGTAACCCTTTACAACTAGATGCTCATCGCCTCCAAATATCAAAAAATATTCCTTAGTCCTTCTCAAGTACTTAAGGATATTCTTGACCGCTATCCAGTGACGTTCACCTGGATCTGACTGATACCTGCTCGTCATGCTCAAAGCATACGAGACATCAGGACGAGTACATAACATGGCGTACATGATAGATCCTATGGCTGAGGCATAAGGGATCTTGCTCATGCGGTCTCTCTCCTCTCTAGAAGAGGGACCTTGAGTCTTCGAAAGACTCACGCCATGTGACATTGGCAGATTTCCCTTCTTGGAATTCTGCATGGCAAACCGTTGCAAAACGGTATCAATGTATGTACTCTGACTTAGGCCAAGCAATCTCTTAGATCTATCTGTATAGATCTTAATGCCTAGAATGCAGGCTGCTTCACCTAAGTCCTTCATTGCGAAACAAGTCCCCAACCAAGTCTTCACAGACTGTAGCGAAGGGATGTTGTTCCCAATGAGTAGTATGTCATCTACATACAAAACAAGGAAGACAACTGTGCTCCCACTAACCCTTTTGTAGACACAAGGTTCATCTTCATTCTTGATGAAACCAAACTGTTTGATTGCATCATCGAATCGAAGATTCCAGCTTCGAGAAGCTTGCTTTAGTCCATAAAGGGACTTATGCAGCTTGCATACTCTACCAGTATGCTTTGGATCTACAAAACCCTCAGGTTGTGTCATGTACACTTCCTCGAGGAGGTTTCCATTCAGAAACGCAGTTTTGACGTCCATCTGCCAGATCTCATAATCGTGGTATGCTGCAATAGCAAGCAAGATCCTAATGGACTTGAACATCGCGACTGGAGAAAAAGTTTCATCATAGTCAATATCATGAATTTGCTTGAAACCTTTAGCTACTAGTCTACCCTTATAGGTATGTACAAGTCCATCCATGTCAGTCTTTCTCTTAAAGACCCACTTACACCCAATGGGTTTGACCCCTTTAGGTGGATCAACCAAAGTCCATACTTGGTTGGTGTACATGGAATCCATCTCGGATCTCATGGCCTCTAGCCATTTCTCAGAATCTGGGCTCATCACAGCTTCCTGATAGGTGGTAGGCTCATTCTTAATGATCATAACGTCATCATGGTCAGGCAAGAGAAATGAATATCTCTCAGGCTGACGACGTTCCCTATCAGACCTGCGAAGAGGTAGGTCTACCTGAACAGGTTGTTGTTCCACAACTTCTTGTGTAACAATCTCATCCACAACTTCTTGTGGTTCCTGTTCAGTATCCATCAAGGGCTCAGTGCTATGGTCGTTGTCTTGAACTTCTTCAAGATCAAACGAACTCCCACTAGTCTTTCTAGAAACAAAGTCCCTTTCTAGAAAGACCCCAGTCTTAGCAACAAACACTTTGTGCTGACTGGGAATGTAGAAGTAATATCCCTTAGTTTCCTTGGGATATCCCACGAAATAACACTTATCGGACTTGGGTCCCAGTTTGTCTGAGACATGACGTCTAACGTAAGCCTCACAACCCCAAACTCTCATGAAAGACATCTTGGGACTCCTCCCAGTCCATATCGTATATGGTGTCTTCATGACCGCCTTTGATGGAACACGGTTAAGTGTGAACGCTGCCGTGTCTAGAGCATATCCCCAAAAGGATATAGGAAGATCTGCGTGAATCATCATAGATCGTACCATATCTAATAAGGTACGATTCCTCCTTTCGGATACACCATTCCACTGTGGTGTCCCAGGAGGAGTGAGTTGAGATAGAATCCCATACTCAGCTAAATAGTCACGAAACTCATGGCTCAAGTATTCTCCACCTCGATCTGATCGAAGTATTTTAATACTCTTGCCGAGTTGGTTTTGTACTTCATTTCTGAATTCTTTGAACTTTTTAAAGGACTCGGACTTATGTGTCATCAAGTACACATAACCATATCTACTGAAATCATCAGTAAATGTGATGAAGTATCTATAACCACCTCGAGCAGCAACATTGAAAGGGCCACATACATCAGAATGTATGAGTCCTAACAAATCTGTTGCCCTCTCGCTATGTCCACTAAAGGGAGTCTTAGTCATCTTGCCTAGAAGGCATGACTCGCATGTCTCATATGATTCAAAATCAAATGAATCCAACAATCCATCCTTATGGAGCTGGGACAAGCGACTCTCATTTATGTGGCCTAAGCGACAGTGCCAGAGATAGGTTGGGTTCAACTCATTTGATCTCAACCTCTTGGTACTTACATTATAGATAGGGCGTTCTAAGTCTAGAATGCAGAGTCCGTTGATAAGATCTGCACTACAATAGAACATTTTATTTAAATAGACTGAACAACATTTGTTCTTAATTATAAATGAGAAGCCTTTCTTGTCTAGACAAGAAACAGAAATTATGTTCTTAGTAAGTGCAGGTACATAACAACAATCATCTAGTTCCAGTACAAGCCCAGAGGGCAGAGATAGAAAATAAGTTCCTACAGCAACAGCAGCAACTCGTGCTCCATTGCCTACTCGTAGGTCCACCTCGCCCTTTGCCAATGCCCTGCTATTTCTTAGCCCCTGCACATTGGTACAAATGTGAGAAGCACATCCAGTATCTAATACCCATGATGTAGAAATAGAAAGGTTGACTTCTATAACATATATACCTGAAGTAGAAGGCTCGCTTCTCTTCTTCTTAAGATCCTCCAGGTATACCTTGCAGTTCCGCTTCCAATGCCCTGCCTGCCCTTGATATAATTGCTTGAGGTGGTCAATCATATCGTAAGCATTCATGTTCTCATGTTGCTTCTGAAGCTCAGAGGACATGCAGCATAGCATTAGGCACGACATGTCTAACGCATCGTCTTGATGCTTCTGATGAGCATCTCTAACGTTACGGATGGCTGAGGGTGGTGGTGCTTCAGGAACTGCTTGCTCTAGAACGCACAGCTTATGTTCCTGTTTGAGGACTATCCTCAAGTTCCTGTACCAGTCCAGGAAATTAGCTCCAGTGAGCTTGTCCTTCTCAAGGACAGATCGCAGAGAGAGAGTATTCGCGTTTGAAGACATGGCAATCTACAACAGATAAATGCAGAGAATAAATATCATATTCTAGTAATCATCTAATTAGGCCTTTAATTAAATGATGCTCCCACTAAATTATAGGAATTTTGGTGGAATCAAGTCATTGGAGTGGTCAAACCACACTACTAGATCCGTACCAATTTACTATAATTTATGTGGGACAAGATCCACATCATACTATGCCTTGAGTTAGCTTTGGCTAAATCGCCCAAGACTTAGTATGATCGGTAGATAACTAATTTATCAATTACATCTCTATGCAACTCTTGTTTATAGGATCAAGAATTAACATTTATGAATAATCTTGAGTTAGCTTTGGCTAAATCGCCCAAGACTATTGATAAATGCGATCTTGTCCTACCTTTCCAACTATTGGAATACGCCTATAGCTTTACTCGATCCAATTGAGTTAACTAGTTACTCAATCTGATTGAGCTCGATCTAACCCGAGCCGTGATAGGCGGGACCAAGGTTGTCCCTCCGCATCCTACCAAGATTAAATGCGTTGCTCTGCTTTGGCAGAATCGACAAGCGCATATGATCGAGATAGTGATGGGTATCAGGACCCGGTAGGCGTTTACGAGTCGATTCGATTTTAGATCTAATCTAATCGAGGATGTGCATCACATCTAGGCATTTATGAAATCTAATTTAATCCTAAATGTGTATTAAGTGCACATCAAAATGTGGTTCCCACATTACTTGTGCATCTCATACACTTAAGTTTATTTTTACTATTCTACATTATCATGCATCATATACATCACAAGCATAGCAATAATAAAATAAACTTAAGTAACTTGGTCATGGCCCTACTAAGACCCTCTCAAGCCAATGAGAGGATCCGATGGTCAACCTAGGTCTAGCGGCTTCTCCAAGCGCTTCCTCTTGACCGTCTTGGTGTTGTCGGCTAGTTCTCCCGAGTCCAAGATGTCGGATAGCACATCATTATGAGTTACTGGTTGTAGGTCTAGACTAGGTGTCTCTGTAATGTCAATTGGAGTTTCTTGAACTTCTTCAAGTTTAATGCTTCTCCCACTGTTTTCTTGTAAAAGAAATTCTTTTTCTAGAAATACAGCATGCCTTGAAACAAACACCTTTTGTTCCAAGGGATGATAGAATTGGTAACCCTTCGTTTCCTTAAGGTATCCATGTAGGGTTTTTTGGGCCGCGAAAACCGCTTTTTCGCGTCGCGGAAACCCCGAAAGCCCCAATAGAAAGGATCCGAGCGAAGAAAACCATTTCAAAAATTTACGAGTGCTCGTCTTCAAAACCGATCTACAACCTAGATCTATTAGAGAAGAGAAAAACTACCTTCGATGCGTGCCCCGCAATTCCCGCTCGCTCCTCGGTTGGTGTCGGATCTCAAGGATGCAAAGTAGCAACCCTCTAGAAGTATCCACACAAGCAAGAGAGTGGAGAGGAGAGCCCAAAAGTGTGCTAGCACTTTTGGGGTCTCGGCAAGATGAGAGGAGAGGGAGAGCCAAAACCGAAAAACCAAGTTGGGAGAAAAATCAATCACACACAAAAACCTCATTTTGTGTGTATAAGTGGCAGGCCACTTAATGGCCATTATTGGCCATTAAGTGGCCGGCCACCACCTTTGGTAACCCCCTTATTTGAATTCAAAATTCAAATGGGGAGGTTACTTAGCCTTGATGATGATGCCAAGTCATCACTCGGTCAAGTCAAGGTGATGTGGCTTGAGTCAAGTCAAACTTGCCTCTTATGGACTTTCCATATTTAGCCAAAGTCAAACTTTGACTTCATTATTCTCCCATGATTAGATTCATCCAACACTTGGATCAAACTCGAGTCCAACTCAAGTTGTCTAATTTGAGTCAAGTCAAACTTGCCTTTTATGGACTTTCCATATTTAGCCAAAGTCAAACTTTGACTTCATTATTCTCCCATGATTAGATTCATCCAACACTTGGATCAAACTCGAGTCCAACTCAAGTTGTCTAATTTGAGTCAAGTCAAACTTACCTTTTATGGACTTTCCATATTTAGCCAAAGTTAAACTTTGACTTCATTACTCTCGGTCCATCATATGGACTTATTCTCCATCTATTGCTCTATGTGTGTGACCCTATAGGTTCTTGTAACGTTGGCAATGCCCTTAAACCTATTTAAGGACATAAGCAATGAGAGGTATCTAGCAACACATCATTGCTACCCAAGTTACAAGAATGTCGAGATCCAACATCACCATTGTGACTAATAATTGTGACCATCACAATACGTGACAACGTCCTTCTATCCTCGATATCTAGATTGATCTTTCATGAGGCATAGACCGTGTCATCCTCCAATCAATCTATGTGTCTTGAACTCTAAGTAGACTCACTATAATCAAATAAGCTCAATATCTCATATTGCCTTATTTGGGCATGGTCATGCACTTAGTGATCTCACTCTATCAAGACTATGATATCTCTCCCGTCATATAGGAGGGATAGATCCCATCTACATCACTCACATCCCTCTGCATAATTTGTTACATACCCAGTAATCGCCTTTATAGTCCACCCAGTTACGGGTGACGTTTGACGAAACCAAAGTACATAACTCCTTATGTAGGGAACTATGGTAACTTCAGGTCTAAGGACTAATAGTCATACTAATAGTCACATGAGAAAGTATATGACACTCATATAACGATCCATGATACTTTCTCATGGCGGGTCATTCAGTATACATTCTCTAATGTATACCCATGTGTCAACTTGATATCTCATATCCATGACTTGTGAGATCAAGTCATCATGTTGACCCACATGCTAGTCTCTATGCATTAACATTGTCCTTGAATGTTAATACTTGACTAGAAATCATTAAAAGTAGTGTTCTCTATATCATCTCACTATCGATTCAACTAATCGATTGATATAGATAAGAACCTTCTACTCAAGAACATTATTATACTAAGTTATTTGGCACCAATACACATAAGTACAATAACCATAAGAAATGCCTTTATATATAAGAAATATATATACAAGAATATGATACAATGAGTCCAAAAAGTAATCATCATATGATTGGCTCTAGGGCTCTCACTAACAATCCAATAAATAGACATTTATCAGACTTAGCATCCAATTTGTCTGATACAGTCCGCTTTACATAAGAAGGACAACCCCACATCTTTAGGTGAGATAAATGAGGTTTCTTACTATTCCACGTCTCATATGGAGTAGTAGAGACTACCTTGGTCGGGACTCTGTTTAGTAAGTAAACAGCTGTCTTAAGCGCATAGCCCCAAAAGGATTTTGGAAGAGTTGCATGATTCATCATAGATCTAACCATGTCCATCAATGTTCGGTTACGCCTCTCAGATACACCATTATACTGTGGTGTATACGGCGGAGTCCATTGAGACAATATCCCATTGTCCCTAAGATAATCTTGAAACTCTTGACTTAAGTATTCACCACCCCGATCGGATCGAAGTATCTTAATACTTTTGCCAAGCTGTTTCTCTACTTCACTTCTGAACTCTTTGAATTTCTCAATAGCTTCATGATCCTGTCGCCGAGCGTGGTGGAGCCGCAACCGGATGACGGTGTAGCGATAAGTGACGTGGATGCCGACGGGGCGTCCTCGCGCAGAATGACAGCGTCGTAGGGAGTGTCCTCCGACCGAATGGAAGTGGATGTCGCCTGGTGCACGGCCGACCGACTGGAGGTGGACCTGCTGAGGAAGATGACCGTTAGCAACCTAGCCGGGAGACGTCCCGGCAAGGCACTCCGACGGTCAAGTCAGTTCTCCGATGAACAGTAGAAATGATGCAGTATGTAGACGAGGGGCTTCGCGCGCGTACCTGATAATGAGGAGGGGAGTGGCTTATATAGCTGGGGAAAAGGACCAAGTCTGACCTGTGTCAGGATTCTCTGACCTGGTCGAGGGATATTCCTGTCGGGTGTCAGGATTCTCTGACGGAGTCAGGAGATATTGTATGATTCTGTCGATTTGTAGCCGACATTCCTTGTCGTATACTCCTTGTCTTATGTGAGGACACAGACAGGTGGCCGGCGCCGCCTGACACCAACGGCGTGACAGGGCGGCGTGCCAGGGAGTGTCAGTTCACACAAATGGTGACAGCTAGTTATCTGCAGCTGGTGCAGGTGTATTTTGTCTTTACCCCAGGGTAGTTCCGAGAGAGTGCCCGAGTGGGCACAGGGCGTGCAAGCCTGGGGGGACTATGTATGTGAAGGGTGGCCGGGCGGATGCACCCGAACGATTAGGCGTGTAGCCCTTATGTGGCCGGGCGGCAGTACCCGACTAAACGATTAGGCGTGTAGCCCTTATGTGGTCGGGCGGCAGTGCCCGACTGGACGATTAGGCGTGTAGCCCTTATGTGGTCGGGCGGCAGTGCCCGACTGGCTGGCATAGACCCCGGGGTCCGGCTAGGGTGTCCAGCTGGCTACCCGCATAATGACATGGACCCTGAAGTCGGCCAGGCCGTTTGCCACGTTGGCTGTCCGTACGGTGCCAAAGATAGGGCGGGATCAATAGCCTTCCCCTCAAGTCTAGTCGAAGGAGGCGATCAGTCCGACTGACTGGACTACAAAGGGGGTACAACAATTCCGCGGCCGAGCGATTTTACCCTTTTAATATCTGGCCGGCTTAACACGAGGCTCAACAGCTGGTGCTGTGTATGTCTGCCCTGTCTGGGCGGAAAAAGATTGTTAGTCGAGAGGGGCGTGGGCCGCCATGCACCCTTCTTTTTTAACGAGGCCGTCCGGCTGGACGAAGCATGATAGGGGAGCGTGGGCCGCCACGCATCCCCGACTAGCCATTGACATGATGGCGATGTCCGGGCGGATGAAGATTTTGACCGGAGGAACGTGGGCCGCCACGTCCTCGTAAATTGTTAATGCGTCCGACCAGACGAATGTTGTTAGTCGATGAGAGGTATGCTGAACACGTTTGGGCGGGAGAATGTTTGCCTTAAGTCGCAAGAAATGTGGAGTGTCACGCGCCCCAAGACGATTTTCTCGGGATAGCCCGAGTCAGTCAATTAATGGAGACGTGACATTCTAAGTCGAATGAGGTGATGTGATATGCCCGATGCGACCGGCGCCATAACGGCATCACCTCAGCATTAATGAACTGGGCCACGTGGCGCGCGCTGGTTGGCCGACCGGGATGCGATTTATCCCCATGATTACGAGCTTTTAATGGCCATTAACGCGCGTAATTCTTTACGCCACGCGGCAGCTTCCGACTGGCCGACACAACGACGCGCCCTGTCGCCGCAGCAGGCGACGTCAGCGCCTGCGGCGAGTCTTTTCGAGGCTGATCGTGGGACGCCTCAACGGCATGGATGAGGCGATCTCCGTACACGTGGACCGCCATCGGACGGTCTCCCTTCTTCCAGCCTAGCTATAAATAGGCCTCCACATTCGGCGAAACCCTCATTTGCTCTTCACTGTTCTCTTCTCTAACTCGGTGCTTCTCGCTCCTCGCCGCCATCTTCGCGTGTCGCCGCCGGTCTCGTGCTTCTCCGTCGGTTAATCTTTTCCGCCACCACCTATGGTCAGATTCTCCCTTTTCTTCCCTTTCTTTCTGTTCCATGGCTGCCTCTGCGTGGTATACCTCTGTCGAGTCTTCCCTTCACGACGAGACCGTCTCCGACCTCCGACTGGCCTACGACCTCCCTGAAAACTACCACATTGCCGTTCCTACAAAGGCTGACAGGCCACACAAGCCTCCGGCTGGCTTCTTTGTGTTTTTCCGGGACCAACATATGTCTGGCCTGCGCTACCCTCTTCATCCCTTTATTGTAGACTT
>JAGFNQ010000325.1:0-27930 GCA_024364735.1 Boesenbergia rotunda | reverse complement strand
CGGCATGGAGACAAGCTGGAGGCTTTGTCGCGCACCTGAGGGACCTGGAGAGCAGGGACGATGAGCTGATGGGCGCGGACTTCGAGGCATGTGTGAAGGATGGCATGGAGGCAAGCTGGAGGTTTGCGTGCATCCGAGGGACGGGAGTCGAAGATGAAGAGGGCGCGAAGGCAACAGTCGAGGTTGCGGAGGAGGAGTCAGTCGAGTCGTGAGGGTACGAGTGCAGTGTGATTGTACTCGGGAAATCCTAGGATTTGAGTGCGGAGAGGAATGTACTCAGGAAGGGTAACCTTAGGTGGGTGAGTAGACCAGTCGACTGGCCTGGGGGCAGTCGACTGATGGAACTCACAGAAAGGTCTCAGCCTGGGACCAGTCGACTGCCCTGGGGGCAGTCGACTGGTAGGTGGCTGATGAGTTGGCTAAAATTCGAACGTTGGGGTGCAACGGTTGAATTTGGCTGGCACCAGTCGATTGCCCTTGGGGCAGTCGACTGGTAGTAAGAAATCAGCCCCGAGTCCTATTTAAAGAGGACTTCGTGGTGACTGAGTTTCTTGACGAATCTTGTCTTGGTTAAAGGCAAGATAGTAGTCTTTGTGCTCAGAGCTTTGATTGTGATTGTGGCGAGGTTTCTCCACCCACAAGGAGCGACGAGGGCTAGCCAGAGGTTATCTGGGGATTGATCCACCGACGGATTCTTGGATTAGTCACCCGTCCGGGGTGGATACCAAGTAAATCCTCGTGTTAGCATTGGTTAGTATTTGTTTCATTATTTTTATTGTATATTCCGTTGTGCAAACTAACCGTGTAGGAAGAAAGGGGTTCGAAAGTCGCTATTCACCCCCCTCTAGCGGACACGATCGATCCTAACAATTGGCATCAGAGCAAGGACTGCTCATGATCGGACTAACCACCGAGGGAGCACACGCTAGAGGAGAAGAAACAATGGAAGATAAGTTGGGGGACAACATCTACACCCCACCGCCCTACGACAATGAGGATTTTGACTATTGGCGGGCGAGGATGAAGAATTGGCTTAGCATGAAGTGGGAGTGAATGGTCATGCTAGAAGAGCCTTTCGAAGTTCCAAAGGACAAGCATGGAAAGAAGCTTCGTCCTAGATATTGGACTCAAGAGCAACAAGACTACTCTAGGGCAAACAAGAAGGTAATAGATGTATTAATTGATGTTTTGCCTAACAATGTTTTGAGTATTGTAGGGAATTATAATAATGCACACGAATTATGGACCAAGTTGGTGGAATATCACAAGAACCCTACACAAACTCAAGGAGTAGATGAACCCGAGGAAGTGAGCTCAATAGCTCAAGAGGAGGAAGAAGTGTCCACATCCTCAAGTGAAGAAGAGAGTGAGAGGTCATCCACCTCATCTAGACAAGAGGAGGAGGTTACCACCTCAAGGATTGAGGGGGAGGAGAGCCCTCACCTACACATGATCAAGAGGAAGTCCCCACTTCATCCAAGGGTGAAGAGGAAGTCAACCAAGCCTCAACCTCCACCAAAGCAAGGGCTAAAGACCACATTGTATGCTTTGGGTGCAATGAAATGGGGCACTACAAGGATAAGTGCCCACTAGGTAAGAAAAAGGAGGTACACCCTAAACCCATTGTAAATTCCTTTAAAGCTAATGTGGGTTGTAGAATTGGTGAAGCTCAAGCTAAAAGGAAGAAGATTCGAAGCTTCACATGTGGAGAACTAGGGCATTATCATACTAAATGCCCTAGAGAAGGTGAGATAAAGAAGATGAAAAATCTAAGAAGATGGGAAAAAGAAGAAAGAAGGAAGAGAAGAAGCTCACAACAAGGAAGGACTACAAGGGTAAGGGAGGTACCCTCTAACCCCAGTTTAAAAAGAAATTTGATTTCAAGTTCTTTTTTACATTTCAAGAATCATGTTAAGTACCCACCCATGCAAGCTAGAACTCATGAGAATTGTTTATTCGTGCATAATCATGGATTTAAGTACAATGATAGAACTAAGGGTAACAAGGTAGATCATAACCCTAAGAAAAGCATGCATCATGATAGACCTAAGACTTTGGTACCTAAGGATCAAGGCATTGACCCCAAGAAGGGGAGACAAATGCCTAAGAAAATGGATAGGTCTAGGAATGTCCAAAGTGGACATATGGAATCCAAGGTTAGAGGGCTAAAAAGGGAAAATCAAGCCTTAAGGGCAAGGCTTGATACTTTAGAGAAAACCCTAAAAAGATTCACGGTTGGATCTAAGAGTTTAGATATGGTGTTGGGTGGCCTAAACCGCACCAATGATAGATCGGGTCTAGAATACCGATCTAAGGTCTCCCATGCCAAGGAAAAGAGATATGTCGGGAAGGCATATGATTATGGCAAGAAGGGGGAGTCCAAAAATGGCAAGGGGATGCCATTTAAAGGGAAAAGGGTGGCTTAACCAAAGATGAGGTGTCTAAGGTTAAGTGTGTCAAATTTGTAGGCCAAGAGTCACCAGTGGAACACCGATGTGGCCTAGTGATGGTTGAGTCACCTAGGGAGGTGGCTAGGGCTAAGAGCTCAAGGGGGAGCTCTAGGAGCCTTTGGGATATATGGTGAATGGACTTTGGGAGGGTGCTCCTAAAGGTCTAGATGGACCATGGAGTGTGCCAAAAGAATTGGAGACAGACTTGAGTTTCAATTCTTGGGTTTTGGCATAGTATTGTTAAATTTCATGCATGAAAATATGACATTGGGGTCATATTGCATGAAAATTAGTTTTTGATGTGTTATGGCCATGTAAATCAATGCTAGGGATGCATTGTGGGGTGGCATGGGCAAAGACATCAAGAGGAAACCAAAACTAGGACTTTAGGTCAAGGTTTAATTGAAGTTTTTGGCTAGTTTTGGGTTTTGTGTCAAACTTGGGAAGGGTGATAGATACATTTTGGAATGTATTTTTTCCAAGTAGATATGGGTACCACAAACCTCTCCACAAAATTTGAGAATTTTTGGAGATTTGTGGAATTTTTGGCGCATTTCTGAATTTCGTCAGAAATGTTGAAATTTCAGACTTTCAGAGTATCAATTGACAGCCATTTTGGCAGTCGACTGGTAAAGGCCAATTTTTGTATCAGCATCTGGTTAGGTGTCCAAATGATGCAAAACAAGTGTATAGGGGGCTAGTACACATTGTTTATGGTCATTGGGGATTAAAAGAATCAATAATTGGGATATTATTGGGGTCTTTTTGATGTATGGCAAAGGGGGAGAAGTTTGAGTTTAAGTTGGAAAACCAAACATACCTTTGCGAGAAACCCTAGGTTTAGGGGGAGTTGAGTTTAAGGGGGAGCATGGTTGCTCCATTCGTGGCGTAAGGGGAACCTTGGAGAGGTTCCTAAAAAGCCTTTGTAAGCCCAATGTAGGGGGAGCTTGGGAGAAGTTTTAAAAAGCCCGTGAAAATCCTAACTTGGAGGGTTTGGTGGTGAAAATCCTAACTTGGAGGGTTAGGTGTAGAAAATTCCTAACTTGGAGGGTTAGGTGTGGGATGCCTTGGGATAGGATCCATGTATGCATTGCATATGCATGATTTGAGCATTGTTTTTGCTATTGACTACTGTCTTGCGTTCCCTAACTTAAACGTATTGCTAAACATCAAAAAGGGAGAGATTGTTGGAGCAATTGGCCTTAAGATGGTCTGGTGTGACCATGGATTTTGATGTTTGGGCAAAGGGTTTAAGTTAGGATTACCCTTGTATTCTTATATGCGTATGTTGAGTGTGCAGGTTGTACAGGTTACGCATATGGACTTGACTGGACGGCCTCGGTACGGTGAAGGGCGGCATGGAGACAAGGTGGAGGCTTGTGTGCGCACCTGAGAGACCTTGGAGAGCAGGGACGATGAGCTGATGGGCGCGGACTTCGAGGCATGCGTGAAGGATGGCATGGAGGCAAGTTGGAGGCTTGCGTGCATCCGAGGGACGGGAGCCGAAGATGAAGAGGGCGCGAAGGCAACAGTCGAGGCTGCGGAAGAGGAGTCAGTCGAGTCATGAGGGTGTAACGACCTGGAAAATTTCATAATATCTCTTTAAAATATTGAGCATGTCTAGATAATTTTCCGAGGGACCTAGAAATATTAACACGAATTTTAACCTAGAAATCTATGTTTTTTTTCATTTAAATTGGGAAATAGGCACTAATGGGCCTTATATGGGCTTTCTAGTACCATGATTATTGGTGAATTTTAGGTAAAAATTTATAGAAATATAAAGGGGTTTTAATGAGAAATATTAACATAATTATGGAGGAATTTTTAAGGGATTTTCGAAATAATAGAAAATAAAATAAAAAAATAAAATAGAAAATTAGTGCATGCACCAAGGATTGAACCTTGGACCTCTTGTACAACCATGCATGCTCTAACCAATTCACCTAGCAAGGGAGTGCTATGAGAAAATGAAGTGGATTATGGTTAAGGCTTAGGGAAAATGAAGAGTCACCAAGGGAAGAGACACCATGACTCTTCACTTACCCTCCTTAATGTGTTATAAAGAGGGGGAATGAGAGTTACTTTCTTCCTTCCATCAAGTCCACCTTTCTTCTTCCTCCTCCCTCACTCTAGCCGAAACCCCAAGAGGGGATTCTCCCTTGGAAAAGGTTCACCTAAGGCTCCATCTCCAAGATCCAAGGCTTTTACAAGGGTACAAAGGCTAGGGGTGGTTAAGAGGCAACAAGATCTTCATCTTTCTCCCAAATCTAAGGTCTATAATCAAGATCAACCAATATAAGACTCCCTCACCTGTGGTATAATAGTTCCTTTGTGATTTTTAGCATAATATAAAGTTGGTTTTGGGTTTGATGTTGAGAAAACCATGTTTTGGACCCCTATAGTATTCGGCCACCATGGGTTTTGGGTCCATGATGATGTTAAAAATCTTAATCATGCATTCTAACGTGTTCTCATGATGTTGAGAGAATAAATATAATTTTTGGGGAATTTTTGGAGCACCCTAAAGACCCCTTAGGGTTTGGGACCCTCACCATGATTCTTTGGTTAGGATTGGGCCTAACCTTTCAAGTATGTACCTTGGGTATCCCCATGATTCAAGGGGAGGTTGAAGGTAATTTGTGTAAATTTTCACAAGGTCTTGTGACCCTAAGGGTTTCGGCCAAGAAGGTTTTAGGGCAAGGAGTTAGGGCTTACCTCAAGCAAGGGCCCTAATGACTCCTATGGTATGGTATGGAAGGTGTTAGATGATTAATTGGAAATTTTATGAATTTATTCATGCCCCATGGCTCTTACATGTTTTGGCCAACCTTAGGAAAATAGGGCTAAAGGTTAGGGTAAACCCTAATCATGAGCTCTAATAGCTCCTTATGGCCTTAGATGTATTGTATGGTTGTTTCTTTTTCCTTATGCTACCTTACATGTCATTGAATGATGGAACCCCTCCCTTGTAGGTTTCAGCCAATCATGGTCACTAGGGTTTGGGTGGAGTTAGGGTTTGAAGAATGATGGGTTATGCTTTATTATGAAGTATATATAAAGGTTCAAGCATGTGGTAGAAATTAAGTTACCTATAACCCTAACCTTAAGCACCATGTTTCATGTATGTATGTTTGGATGCCATGCTTAATAGGGTTTATTTATAAATATCTTATGTTCTATGCCATGCACTTGGATAGTAGGTAGCATGTTTATGGAAGTCCTAACTATGCAAGCTTGAGATAGATACCATGCTTATGTATGAAATGCAATGCTTACCTTATGTATGATGATCATGCATGCTCTATGGATTATGATAAGGGTCTATGCAAATATGTCATGTTCAATGAATATAATGCAATGCTTACCTTATATGCCATGATCATGCAAGCACTAGGAATAAGAATGATGTTTTAGGTAAGCATGCCATGTTTTATGAATGAAGATGCATGCCATGTTTTATGAAAGAAGATGCATGCCATGTTTATGAATGAAGATAATGCTCATGCCTTCCAAGCATCATGATGCTATGCATTAAGTATGAACAATGAAAGGACAAGCATGTTTTAAGTCATGCTTCATGTAACAAGGTTATGCTATGTTTAAATATGCCATGAATGTCTTATGAATGATGAAGCATGTAAAGTATTTTACTTTATGAATGAGCTTGTACCGGACCGAAGTATGGGTCCAAGGGATGGGCACCTGAAGAACGCCCCGGTTCTGGTCTACCGACTATGCTGTCCACGGTTCTGGCACTACCGAAGCTGTGCAACAGGGATGGGCACCTTAAGAACGCCTTGGTTCGGGAACTACCGACTATGCTGTCCTTACCCTAGTAGATCGAGGCTAGCTACCTCGTATTTACTTAGGGATGCGTGCACATGATGTATGTTTGTGGTACAAGCCGGGGACCCAATGATGTGATGATTATGTTTAAGTATTTAAAAGTATGATTTTAAAAGTTAAGCATCCTTATGTATATGCATTAGGCTCATGCATTCATTCATGTTATGCATTCTGCCATGATAGTGATGTCTTATGTTTATGTTTCATGTCAAGAAAATATGCGTGATAGTAAACGATTGATGCTCATGGTTATGTTAAGAGGATGCCATATGATATGATAAAAAGAATGCACATGTATCATGCCATGCTAAGAATGTTTATTATGTTTATGTTTATGTCATGTATCATGCCATGCTAAGAATGTTTATTATGTTTATGTTTATGTCATGTATCATGCCATGCTAAGAATGTTTATTGTGTTTATGTTCATGCCATATCAAATATATGCTAAGTGATCCTAGATGCTTATGTTCTAAGTAGAGCACCAAGTATGTTAATGTTTCATGTGCTCATTATTAAGTGACGAATGGTCTTAGTGAGTAGGAAAGAGTCTTACTAAGCCTGTGTGCTTATAGTCTTATTTTCTTATACCGCAGATCACGCAAGGGGACAGTAAGGAAGCAGCAGGAGGGCAAGAATGCATGTGTGTGGTAGTGACTTAGCCAAGAAAACAATATGTTTACTCGTCTTATGCTAAAACTTTACGTTTGCTACTTAAGTATGTAAATGATGACTTATGTGACTCTATGACATGATGTTAAGTAAGACCTGATATGATGCTAAGTATGAAGTTAATATGCCAAGTTCCCATGTCATCATGTTAGGAATGGTAGTAGGTGCATGTAGGTGTAAGTTTAAAATTTTTCCGCTGCATTATGATGTCCACCTGCCCTACTCATGTTAACGTAACACCGCTTTATGGAAAGAAAAATAAATCGGGTGTTATAGGTTGGTATCAGAGCCAATCGCCATCTCACTACACACACATCAAGCCTCCTTCCTACCGCTTCCATGTAAGTACTTTTGTGTATATCTTATGTTCTAAAATATGCAAGTATGGATGATAAATTTATCTCTTGTTATGAATCAAATACTTTAGAGCAGATATGCAGGTAGGATTAGGAAAAAAATGTGTATTATTGTAATTATTAAGGTAAAGGGAAATCGAGGTTATCTTGCGTGCCTTTCTCTGTATATATTTGTGAATTGGAAAAAAAACTAGTTCTGTACTGGTTTTGTCAGTTCTGTACTGACCGTGTTGTTTTTTTTTTTAATTCCAGATGTTGCATGAGATCGGCACCATGAGTCTTTACCACGGGCGGAGTCGTGAACTGTTGGAGCAGATAGAAGGGGTGGAGTATAGTCCGGTCCGTGGGATCCAGGGTAATATGGGAAGGTTGGTATTAGAGCAGTTGCCATCTCATTACACACACATCGAGCCTCCTTCATGCAACTTCCAAGTAAGTATCTCTATGCATACTTTATGTTTTCTTGTATGAAGTCTAGCATATATAAGTATGAATGATACCTTATGATGGATAATGGAAAGTACCAATAAGATATGTGAATATGGATGATACCTTATGATTCTAGAATATGCAAGTATGAATGGTACCTTATGATTTTATAATATGCAAGTATGGATGATATGTTATGATGCTAGAATATGCAAGTGGGAATGATACCTTATGATAGATGATAGAAAGTGCTTGCAAGATATGTGAATATGAATGATATTTTCTTATTATTTATAGAAATCAAATAATTTAGAATTTAATATGGGGGTAGGAATAACAATAACTTATATTATCCATACTTGTCTTTTGTGAAGAAAAGCATGGCTAGAAGATAGGTTAACAGAATTAATGAGACTAACAAGACTAAAACTGTAAGAGAAAAGAATTTGAGATTAGGCTTATAATTTCGAAAGAATACCGTATTTAATATGTGGATGATGAACAACTATGAAGTGGTAGTAAGAAGCGGTGAGTATCTAGAAGAGCAGAAAGATAGAGTGCTAATAAAGTGAAGAGCGCGATTGATATAGAAGAGTTATATTAGGTACTAGATAATAGTATTTATCACTTGATGGATTGTGTGGTAGTTAGAGTAGATATGGAAAGAGCAGAGAAAAGTATAGTTTACATGTAAATGGAAGAAAAAAAGAGAAGAGACGATCGTTAAAGTAGAAATGAGTAATGTTATCGAATTTTTAAATTTTGACTGCTTGATGGAAAACTCTAAGTGGAAAGGAATGACTTGATAAATAAATAGGAATTACTGTGTAGTAAGAGAATTGTTAACATGGATTGAGAAGAAGAGATGTTGTCTTTTAGGTTGAGTTACATTGTCTGGTGGATTAGATTTGGATAAGAGCGAGGTCTGATAGATAAAAGTAATTTGTGTATGTAAGTCACTTGGCTGGAAATAGATAGATGTGAGAAAACAAAGTAGAGTAGGTAGATTTGAGGTCTATTATATTATGAGATGATGAATTAACTGAAGTGAGTAGTTATTTTTCATGATGACATAAAAACAGTAGAGTAAATGTAGTAGCAAAATTAAATAAGCAAGCTTAGCGCATAATATTCAAAAAAAAAAATAATTTGTTTATGGTGTTAGGTTGATAAAAACTAAAGAGATTAGCACGTTATGTTTAGTTTAAACTAAATAGTAAAATCTTGGATACAAGTGTTTCGAGTTAGCTTTTAGGTTAGCATAGATTATTAGTCAAAGACTAGTTATCTGGTAATGGGTTTAAATATATGGATTTGATTGAGAAATTTTAGTATAATTAATAGAGACTGTATGCATTATAGGTTAGTTAGTTAAAACAAAGTAAGTAGCTCAAATAACTAGAATAGGAAGTAATATGAGAAGCGATACATGAGTTTATGTGTAGCGACCCGCCTTCTCTCTACCTTAGACGGATCGTTACTTTACTCTACTTCTCAACTCTTATACATGACTAAAGAAAATTGCGGAAATCTTTTTTTTTTCTTTTAAATTCTG
This sequence comes from Boesenbergia rotunda, assembly GCA_024364735.1. NCBI lineage: Eukaryota > Viridiplantae > Streptophyta > Magnoliopsida > Zingiberales > Zingiberaceae > Boesenbergia > Boesenbergia rotunda. The sequence goes on along the minus strand of JAGFNQ010000325.1, from coordinate 18,619 downwards.
CTAACAATTATATTCTAACTTAAGCAATCATGTATAATAATACCATGTCATACTTCCTTCTCAATCTCGTAGTTGAATCTTATTGAAAACAGCCTTACCAACCAAAACAGCCCGTACCAGTCGACTGATGACGTCATCAGTCGACTGATACGGCTGTAACCTGTTTTTACAGGTTTCGGCCCCTTGCTTCCCAAGTCCACCATTCCTTCAATTTCGAGCCATATCAAACTACAACATCATTTCTATACTCTATATCAGTTTCCTAAACAATTAAGCCAATCAAACGAATCCATAAACTTGAATTTAGGACTTTTATGGAAGAAAACAAACCAAACAAGTTTATCTAAGTTTTAACAATAAAGTTGTATCAATCTTAACTTCTAACCATTTAAACTCATCATACAAAGTTCTATAACATCACTAAGGCATTATGGAATGAGAAAGCAACTTTTCTAAATATGCTTAAGTAATAAAACTTGATTCAAAAGGAAAATTGATGCTATCTTGGCACAAACACCTTTTTCTCTAACAAAGTATCAATATTTCTAACTACTCACACTTTTACTCATCTAAAGCAATCATGGGGTTATATATGCTAAATGAAATGACATGGGATCTTTACTCTAAGAAATTTAGCATATAAAACTATCCAAAACTCAAATACTCTATAATCTCCATAAAACAAGAACTTAAAATCTGAATAAACTATAGCATTGTAGTTTGAATAGTTAAATTGTCTTGTCTCGAAGATCTCTCCATAATCAGCCACCACACACACTCTACTCAGCACCGCCTCGTCGTCCTCCTTCAGAATTGCTTGCCTTTACCTTTATCTGCAATAAGAGGAAATGCATCTATAAGCAAAAAGCTTAGTAAGTACTATCTAGCTCACAAAAACTCAAATATGCAAACATGCTTCTAGATCAAACTGAACATCATATGAGATACTAATATGCTTGAAAGAAAACTAAGGACATGTATAACTCAAAACATGCATACTCAAGCAATAAATAATCTCAATCTACTTTTCTTGGCTCAACTTGAAACTTTAGCTATTCTTTAACTTTTGAAAACTTTCTTAAACTTTCGAAAACTTTGCTAAAGCATATACTTGAAAATAATAATCACTTGGATCCACTGAAGACGTAAGTACCATCTCATGCGCGTTCCCTAAAAGGTTGGGGTAGCGAGCCACCAATCCTAATAGAGCAGACCTTGGTCTACCAGGGCCAAGACCTTGGAATTGGACACCTGGATTTCTTTAACGACGCCCTTGGACGCCGGGTACTGGCCTTATAAAATAAAATAGCTTTTCTTTCTTTTCTTTCTTATCTGTAAATGCCTTGGCATTTTCTGGAGCACCTTGCGTGCTAAAATCCCTAAGTCTTGACTTTTGGGGATTTTCTTAAGGCCTTGGCCTTTTCTTTTCTTATCTTTATCTTCTTTTCTTTTCTCATAACTTTCTTGGCCCTAAACTCACATAGGGTGCTTATCAAACATATACAAGCATATAAGAACTAAGATCACATGCAAAAACTAAAGCAAAAAGGAAAAATTCTCTTTTAAGGACTTTTAAAGGAAATTCTCGCGGTAAAACCGCCTCTTACTGCAGGTGAGCAGTACTTACATTGATATCTTGGACTTACAACCAAGATTGAGGTCTAGAGCTCGGGAAAAACTTGAGATCTCGGAGAATTCTTCACGTCTACGCGTTCCTCTCGTCGCGGGGATCCCGAATATAGAATTATCTCTCGGAGAAGGGTCTCGGACGGCTCTCTTGGCTTGGTGTTGGCGTCTCCCAAGAGAGGAGAGGGAGAGGAAGGGTCGGCGCAATTGGGAGAGGGAGAGGGTTTGAGAGAAAATAAAACTTCTCTCTTTAATTAGCTATTTATACTCAAGGTTCGGATCAACCCAACTACAGCTTAAATATCTATCATTCTTTCCTTTTCTGTGCTTGAAACCCCTAGCCCAGCCGGTTGGGCGCTTGTGCTGTTCGGTGGAGGTCGCGGGTTCGAGCCACCCGCTGCACTTAAGTTGTTTTTTCCAAATTGGCACTTTTTTTGTTTTTTCCTTTTTCTTTTTCTTTTTCCAAAAATACCAAACGGACTCGGAAAATTCCATAAAAATACTCTAAAAATTCCTAAAAATATCTAGAATATTTCTAAACCATTTCTAAATAATTCTAAGGACTTTAAAAACTAAAAATGGGAATTTTGGGGCGTTACATTATGTACTCTGAGAAGTTATGTTACATAGAAACGAATATACTATTAAAATAGATAATAAAAGAACTAAGATTAATAAAGTAAGAATAATTCTCGGGAAAAGGGGCAACGAGATTCGAGTAGAAAGGAGAAAGAGTTGTACTTATATAAAGCTGTAATTATGTTGTCAAGGAGTAGATTTGAAGTATGATACTGAATGTAATAAAAGAGAATCATATAATAATAATTGTAATTTTCGTTTAGTTTTATACAGATAAAAGATGTATGTGAGAAGCAGAGACATTGAAATTAGTGCTAATTGAGAAGATCTTCGGAGTAATAAGTTGGTGCATAGATGATAAACTTGTGCATAGTAAGTAAAAGTTAGAGTCTTGTTTGAAGTAGCAAATGAAATTAATCAGGAATACGTTAAATTATATTCTTCCGTGTACAGCTTAATAGTAGACAAAATTATGACAATAAGTAATAGAAACAGTGATAAACAAGTAGAGCTAGAAAAAAAAAGATGTTTGAGATGAAATCATAGTTCTGTATTAGAAGCACCTAAATATAGGGATGTAGCAAAACGAATAAAATGATATGATATCACGAAGAGTAGGAGCAGTTATTATGGTACTTGGAAATCGTCAAGATGTAGAAATTTTGGGTCTAAGAGTTGCATAACTAATAGACCAAAAAGCTAAGGAACAAGAAGGTACCCTTAGTCAAGGTTCTATGGCAAAGTCAAAGGTTCGAGGAAGCTACCTGGGAATGCGAGGACGAGATGAGACGCAAGTACCCGGAGCTATTATAAGTTCGAGGACGAACTTTCACGAGGTATGGGGGATTGTAACGACCCGAAAATTTTTCATAATATTTCTTTAAAATATTGAGCATGTCTAGATAATTTTCCGAGGGACCTAGAAATATTAACACGAATTTTAACCTAGAAATTCATGTTTTTTTCATTTAAATTGGGAAATAGGCACTAATGGGCCTTATATGGGCTTTTTAGTACCATGATTATTGGTGAATTTTAGGTAAAAATTTATAGAAATATAAAGGGGTTTTAATGAGAAATATTAACATAATTATGGGGGAATTTTTAAGGGATTTTCAAAATAATAGAAAATAAAATAAAAATAAAATAAAATAGAAAATTAGTGCATGCACCAAGGATTGAACCTTGGACCTCTTGTACAACCATGCATGCTCTAACCAATTCACCTAGCAAGGGAGTGCTATGAGAAAATGAAGTGGATTATGGTTAAGGCTTAGGGAAAATGAAGAGTCACCAAGGGAAGAGACACCATGACTCTTCACTTACCCTCCTTAATGTGTTATAAAGAGGGGGAATGAGAGTTACTTTCTTCCTTCCATCAAGTCCACCTTTCTTCTTCCTCCTCCCTCACTCTAGCCGAAAGCCCAAGAGGGGATTCTCCCTTGGAAAAGGTTCACCTAAGGCTCCATCTCCAAGATCCAAGGCTTTTACAAGGGTACAAAGGCTAGGGGTGGTTAAGAGGCAACAAGATCTTCATCTTTCTCCCAAATCTAAGGTCTATAATCAAGATCAACCAATGTAAGACTCCCTCACCTGTGGTATAATAGTTCCTTTGTGATTTTTAGCATAATATAAAGTTGGTTTTGGGTTTGATGTTGAGAAAACCATGTTTTGGACCCCTATAGTATTCGGCCACCATGGGTTTTGGGTCCATGATGATGTTAAAAATCTTAATCATGCATTCTAACATGTTCTCATGATGTTGAGAGAATAAATATAATTTTTGGGGAATTTTTGGAGCACCCTAAAGACCCCATAGGGTTTGGGACCCTCACCATGATTCTTTGGTTAGGATTGGGCCTAACCTTTCAAGTATGTACCTTGGGTATCCCCATGATTCAAGGGGAGGTTGAAGGTAATTTGTGTGAATTTTCACAAGGTCTTGTGACCCTAAGGGTTTCGGCCAAGAAGGTTCTAGGGCAAGGAGTTAGGGCTTACCTCAAGCAAGGGCCCTAATGACTCCTATGGTATGGTATGAAAGGTGTTAGATGATTAATTGGAAATTTTATGAATTTATTCATGCCCCATGGCTCTTACATGTTTCGGCCAACCTTAGGAAAATAGGGCTAAAGGTTAGGGTAAACCCTAATCATGAGCTCTAATAGCTCCTTATGGCCTTAGATGTATTGTATGGTTGTTTCTTTTTCCTTATGCTACCTTACATGTCATTGAATGATGGAACCCCTCCCTTGTAGGTTTCGACCAATCATGGTCACTAGGGTTTGGGTGGAGTTAGGGTTTGAAGAATGATGGGTTATGCTTTATTATGAAGTATATATAAATGTTCAAGCATGTGGTAGAAATTAAGTTACCTATAACCCTAACCTTAAGCACCATGTTTCATGTGTGTATGTTTGGATGCCATGCTTAATAGGGTTTATTTATAAATATCTTATGTTCTATGCCATGCACTAGGATAGTAGGTAGCATGTTTATGGAAGTCCTAACTATGCAAGCTTGAGATAGATATTATGCTTATGTATGAAATGCAATGCTTACCTTATGTACGATGATCATGCATGCTCTATGGATTAGGATAAGGGTCTATGTAAATATGTCATGTTCAATGAATATAATGCAATGCTTACCTTATATGCCATGATCATGCAAGCACTAGGAATAAGAATGATGTTTTAGGTAAGCATGCCATGTTTTATGAATGAAGATGCATGCCATGTTTTATGAAAGAAGATGCATGCCATGTTTTATGAATAATGATGCATGCCATGTTTTATGAAAGAAGATGCATGCCATGTTTATGAATGAAGATAATGCTCATGCCTTCCAGGCATCATGATGCTATGCATTAAGTATGAACAATGAAAGGACAAGCATGTTTTAAGTCATGCTTTATGTAACAAGGTTATGCTATGTTTAAATATGCCATGAATGTCTTATGAATGATCAAGCATGTAAAGTATTTTACTTTATGAATGGGCTTGTACCGGACCGAAGTATGGGTCCAAGGGATGGGCACCTTAAGAACGCCCCGGTTCTGGACTACCGACTATGCTGTCCACGGTTCTGGCACTACCGAAGCTGTGCAACAGGGATGGGTACCTTAAGAATGTTAGTAATATGAGAGAAGTGTCCTAAGGCAATCGCCTTATGATTGTAATCATTTACTTTAATAAATGAAAATTCACTATTTGAGTATACATGTTTGTGTATTTGATTGGGATCTTAAACTCATTTACTGAATGTCCGCAATACAATTCACAGCATGAGAGAATTTGTGATGGAATCACAACTAGTGATTATCTCTACATGTGCAATTGTGAAGTATTGAAAATATCCCTAGTCGATGAATTGATAAATACGGACACTGTCAATTCTGTTGAGACTAGCATGGGTTATTCTCTAATCAGCTGATTCTCACTGGCTGGTGACATTGGGATGTCCGGAGATAAACATGAATGCTAGTTAAGGGAACTAGTTCATTGGAGTGACTGGCTGTAAAACTTCACATGGTAGTCTATATATAGACATGTCAGTGAAGTTCTTACCGCAGCTTAAGTGCGATGTTCCTTTGACTTTCGGTGTTCAAGACATCTTGGTCATGGAGACTTATACTTTAACATCTTAACCAAGCATCTCCAAGGAGGTGTGGACCCAGGATGGTTGGGTATAAGCTGAAGTGCCCGAAGATGTTTGAACAGCCTACAAAGGATTCACCACTCCTTGCGAGGAGATGTATACCCAGGCCTATCGTCGGATTGTTACTCAAAGCCTCTGGCCAGGGCATGACATGTTTAGAGTATGAGTCTCATAAATATATGAGAGTAATTAGAAATCCATTGGACGAGAAAGACATTACTTGGGCTAGGTGTGACGTAGTCAGCCTAGTGGGGACTGACACACATAGACCGTGTCCTGAACCAAGTGGGTATAAGATGGTGAAGGGAATGAGGCACGACTCATTAGAGCTGCTGAAGGGTTTCAGAATTATTTCTGAGGTCAACCGTTGATCTTTCGATTAATTGGGGATCATGATGTACTACTAGGTGCCACTCATGATCGTTCTATAATTGGTTGATTATAGACGGCCAACATAAATCAAAATCCTATTTAGTCACACGCACTACGAGTAATCCGAGGGATTTAAAACGAGTTAAAAATTGGATTTTCCAATCAAGAGAAATAAGACGAATCTGAATTAATCAGAGGCGCAACGGAAGCTTAAAATATCTAAGTCTTTTGAAGGCTTATTGGGTGAATTAAATGAGTTTAATTCGCGAGGGCTTTGGCTTGGTTTGGCCGGCCAAGAGGGTGCCCACCCTCTTTGGTTTGGCCGGCCACCACAAGGAGAGAAAACCAATTAATTTGGTTTAAATTATAAAATAAATCAAGCGTGATTTGTTTTATAAAATTATGGATAAATAAATTAATTTATATAAAGAGATTTATATAAAGAAATTTATAAAGAAAATTATAGAAATTTATTCTTTTTATGGAAATTAAAATGAACCATAAATTGGTTTAATTTTAATTTATAAAATCAATTATGAATTGATTTTTCTATGATAAGAAAATTTTATACAAATTTTATTCCATAATTAAAAGGAGAGATGTATTTGTTTTATTATAAAGTTAGTTAAAATAAAACTTGGCATAACGGAATAATTCATAAGAAAATTTATAAGATAAATTTCTTATGAAAATTTATTCCGTTAATTTCGTTAAAAGGGAGACTTGGCAATGGAGATGCTACTATATAAAGGAACCAAAGGCAAGCCTTGAATTCTAATTAATCAAGAGATTAAGAAGCTCTCTCTCTCCCTTATTCTCTCTCTCTCTCTCTCTAGGGTCGGTGCCCTTTCTCTCTCTAGGGCCGGCACCACTTTCTCCCTGCCGGCGCCACCTTCCCTAGCCGTGAGCCACCACCAAGACGAAGCGGGTCGCGTCTTCTTCATCCCTTCACGGAATCTTGATTCCGTTACTTGGTGATTAGTTTCCATATCTCTCTCTAGATATCCTAGTTGTGTCTTTGGAGAATCTAGTAGTTCTCGTCGGCACAAAACTCGTGACTTTGCGAAGTCATCCCGAAGAGAACTCGGCGTGGATGCGAATAGAGGCGGAGCTTCCAAGGGACGCTACGGTTGGATCTCGTCCCTTACTTCGAGTTACGCGAGGTACTAAGTAAATTAGTTTACTTTTCCGCAAAATTTTAATTTATGATCATGTCCACACATCATAAGGTCGCATGCTAGATACGTGGTTAAAATAATTTGAGAAATTATTTATGCTAATTCTTCCGCTGCACGTAAATATTTTAAAATTTACGAACCCGTATCCTTGTCAACATGCACTCGGTCCCAACAAAGAACGCCTCGGTTCGGGGACTACCGACTATGCTGTCCTTACCCTAGTAGGTCGAGGCTAGCTACCTCGTATTTACTTAGGGATGTGTGCACATGATGTATGTATGTGGTACAAGCCGGGGACCCCAATGATGTGATGATTATGTTTAAGTATTTAAAAGTATGATTTTAAAAATTAAGCATCCTTATGTATATGCATTAGGCTCATGCATTCATTCATGTTATGCATTCTGCCATGATAGTAATGTCTTATGCTTATGCTTCATGTCAAGAAAATATGCATGATAGTAAACGATTGATGCTCATGGTTATGTTAAGAGGATGCCATATGATATGATAGAAAGAATGCACATGTATCATGTCATGCTAAGAATGTTTATTATGTTTATGTTTATGCCATGTATCATGTCATGCTAAGAATGTTTATTATGTTTATGTTTATGCTATGTATCATGCCATGCTAAGAATGTTTATTATGTTTATGTTTATGCCAAGTATCATGTCATGCTAAGAATGTTTATTATGTTTATGTTTATGTCATGTATCATGCCATGCTAAGAATGTTTATTGTGTTTATGTTCATGCCATGTCAAATATATGCTAAGTGATCCTAGATGCTTATGTTCTAAGTAGAGCACCAAGTATGTTAATGTTTCATGTGCTCATTATTAAGTGACGAATGGTCTTAGTGAGTAGGAAAGAGTCTTACTAAGCCTGTGTGCTTATAGTCTTATTTTCTTATACCGCAGATCACGCAAGGGGACAGTAAGGAAGCAGCAGGAGGGCATGAATGCATGTGTGTGGTAGTGACTTGGCCAAGAAAACAATATGTTTACTCGTCTTATGCTAGAACTTTACGTTTGCTACTTAAGTACGTAAATGATGACTTATGTGACTCTATGACATGATGTTAAGTAAGACCTGATATGATGCTAAGTATGAAGTTAATATGCTAAGTTCCCATGTCATCATATTAGGAATGGTAGTAGGTGCATGTAGGTGTAAGTTTAAAATTTTTCTGCTACATTATGATGTCCACCTGCCCTACTCATGTTAACGTAATGCCGCTTTATGGAAAGAAAAAAAAGCGGGCGTTACAGAGGGTACGAGTGCAGTGTGATTGTACTCGAGAAATCCTAGGGTTTGAGTGCGGAGAGGAATGTACTTAGGAAGGGTAACCATAGGTGGGTGAGTAGACCAGTCGACTGGCCTGGGGGCAGTCGACTGATGGAACTCACAGAAAGGTCTCAGCCTGGGACCAGTCGACTGCCCTGGGGGCAGTCGACTGGTAGGTGGCTGGTGAGTTGGCTAAAATTCGAACGTTGGGGTGCAACGGTAGAATTTGGCTGGCACCAGTCGACTGCCCTTGGGGCAGTCGACTGGTAGCGAGAAATCAGCCCCGAGTCCTATTTAAAGAGGACTTCATGGTGGCTGAGTTTCTTGACGAATCTTGTCTTGGTTAAAGGCAAGATAGTAGTCTTTGTGCTCAGAGCTTTGATTGTGATTGTGGCGAGGTTTCTCCACCCACAAGGAGCGACGAGGGCTACCTGGAGGTTATCCGGGGATTCATCCACTGACGGATTCTTGGATTAGTCACCCGTCCGGGGTGGATACCAAGTAAATCCTCGTGTTAGCATTGGTTAGTATTTGTTTCATTATTTTTATTGTATATTCCGTTGTGCAAACTAACCGTGTAGGAAGAAAGGGGTTCGAAAGTCGCTATTCACCCCTCTAGCGGACACGATCAAGCCTAACATAACAAAAGGACTAAAGTGATTGAAGAGTCATCCAATGTGGATTTTGATGAGTCAACAAGCACTTACCCTAGGAAATTCTCTATTGATAAGGATATAGAAGAAAGCCAACCCATTACCCAAGAGGTTCAAGACTTACATTTGGGGGGCATTGATCAAGGGGGAGGGAGAAGTGCATTAGAAGATGAGAGAGACAATGGAAATCATGTAGTGAATGAGCCGATAACCTCTAGAACTCTAAGGTATCATCAAGATCATCCCATTGACCAAATAGTTGGAGTGTTACCCAAGGAGTAAGGACTAGGTCTTACTTTAGGGAGCATACTAGTCAAATTACTTTAATTTTCCAACTTGAACCAAAATCAATTGATGAAGCCTTAGGTGATGTGGATTGGGTGTTGGGACCGATTGGCGAGCTAGAGGGGGGGGGGTGATTAGCTCCGATTTGCTTGTAGATGATTTGTCGCGGCAGAAGACTTCAAGCAATGCTAACACGTTGGATTTTACTTGGTATCCACCCTAGTCGAGTGACTAATCCAAGGATCCACTCTCCTCACACTCTCATGCACTATGAAAGTCTCCTTCTTGAGGTGGAGAAACCTCTTACAAGTTTACAACAAGATACAACAAGGATCTAAGCAAATACAAAAGGAAATCTTACAAGATTTACAATGAATAAACTCTCTTTGCTTTCCTTGCTATCTTCAAGCTTGTGATGCCTCTAGAACCTTGGAAATGCAGCAGCAATGTCCTCCAAGGCTTCCCTTGAAATGGCAATGAAGTTGGAGAAGAAGAGGAGAAGAGATGCAGCTCCAAACCTGCGCGAAAGCACTTATACCCGACTGTTAGTGATATGAGAGAAGTGTCCTAAGGCAATCGCCTTATGATTGTAAACATTTATTTCAATAAATGATAATTCACTATTTGAGTATACATGTTTGTGTATTTGATTGGGATCTTAAACTCATCTACTGAATGTCCGCCATACAGTTCACAGCATAAGAGAATTTGTGATGGGATCACAACTAGTGATTATCTCTAAATGTGCAAATGTGAAGTGTTGGAAATATCCCTAGTCGATGAATTGATAAATACGGACATTATCAATTCTGTTGAGACTAGCATGGGTTATTCTCTATTCAGCTGATTCTCACTGGCTGGTGACATTGGGATGTCCGGAGATAAACATGGATGCTAGTTAAGGGAACTAGTTCATTGGAGTGACTAGCTGTAAGACTTCATATGGGAATCTACATGTAGATATGTCAATGAAGATCTTACTGCGGCTTAAGTGCGATGTTCCTTTGACTTGCGGTGTTCAAGTCATCTTGGTCATGGAGACTTATACTTTGACATCTTAAGCAAGCATCTCCAAGGAGGTGTGGACCCAGGATGATCGGGTATAAGCCGAAGTGCCCGAAGATGTTTGAACAGCCTACAAAGGATTCACCACTCCTTGCGAGGAGATGTATACCCAGGCCTATCGTCGGATTGTTACTCAAAGCCTCTGGCCAGAGCATATCATGTTTAGAGTGAGAGTCTCTAAAATACATGAGAGTAATTAGAAATCCAAAGGACGAGTAAGACATTACTTGGGCTAGGTGTGACGTAGTCAGCCTAGTGGGGACTGACACCATTGACCGTGTCCTGAACCAAGTGGGTATAAGGTGGTGAAGGGAATGGGGCACGATTCATTAGAGCTGCTGAAGGGTTTCAGAATAATTTCTTCTGAGGTCAAACCGTTGATCTTTCGATTAATTGGGGATCATGATGTACTACTAGGTGCCACTCATGATCGTTCTATAATTAGTTAATTATAGACGGCCAACATAAATCGAAAGCCTATTTAGTCACACGCACTACGAGTAATCCGAGGGATTTAAAACGAGTTGAAAATTGGATTTTCCGATCAAGAGAAATAAGTCGAATCTGAGTTAGTCAGAGGCGCAATGGAAGCTAAAATGGCTAAGTCTTTTGAAGGCTTTTTGGGCGAATTAAATGAGTTTAATTCGCGGCGGTCCGGGTTGGTTTGGCCGGCCAAAGAGGGTGCCAAACCCCCCTTTGGTGGCCGGCCAATAAAGAGGAGAAAACCAATTAATTTTGGTTTAATTGATAAAATAAATCAAGTGCGATTTATTTTATAAATTATGGATAAATAAATTTGTATAAAGAAATTTATATAAATAAATTTATAGAAATTTATTCTTTTATGGAAGATTAAAATAATCCATGAATTGGTTTATTTTAATTTTATAAAATCAATTATGAATTGATTTTTCCATAATAAGAAAGTTTATAAATTTCTTATAAAATTTATTCTATAATTTAAAGAGAAGAAGAATTTGTTTTATTATAAATTAGTTATAATAAAACTTGGTTTAAACGGAATAATTCATAAGAGAATTTATAGGATAAATTTCTTATGATAATTAATTAGTTTTATTATAAAGTTAGTTATAATAAAATTCATAAGAGAATTTATAGGATAAATTTCTTATGATAACTAATTTGTTTTATTATAAATTAGTTATAATAAAACTAGGCTTAAACGGAATAAGCAATAAGAAAATTTATAAGATAAATTTCTTATAACTAATTCCGTTAATTCGGTTTAGAGGGAGACTTAGCAAAGGAGTTGCTACTATATAAAGGAACCAAAGGCTAGCCCTTATTCCTAACGAAAATAATTAAGAGATTAATTATTCTCTCCCTCTCTCTCTTAATCCCTCCTCTCCTCCTTCTCCTTCTCTTCCCTTAGGGCCGGCGCCCACCCTAGCTTCCCTAGGGCCGGCGCCCAACCTACATCCAAGGTGGTGGAGGCCGTGAGCTTCAAGAAGAAGAAGGAGAACCCGAACACGAAGAAGAAGAAGCGGATAGCGACTCCTCTCTTCCCGGAATTCGATTCCGTTACTTCGTTGGTTAGTTTTCCTAATTTTTCTCTTATCTTCTAGTTGTGCCTTCCGAGAATCTAGTAGTTCTCGTCGGCACAAAACTCGTGACTTTGCGAAGTCATCCCGAAGAGAACTCGGCGTGGACGCGAATAGAGGCGAAGCTTCCAAGGGACGCTACGGTTGGATCTCGTCCCTTTCTTCAAGTTACGCGAGGTATAAAAGTAAATTAGTTTACTTTTCCGCAAACTTTTATTTTATGATTATGTCGATACACTATAAGGTTGCATGCTAGATACGAAGTTAAAATAATTTAGGAAATTATTTTATGCAAACTCTTCCGCTGCACGTAAAAATTTAAAATTTTACGAACTCGTATCCTTGTCGACATGCACCCGGTCCCAACAGTGGTATCAGAGCCGGTTAGTGTTCGACTTAATCATATAATTGTTTTGTGGAAAACTTTGTCATGATCTCAATTTCGGAAAAATTTTCAATTATGGAAACTTTCAAATTATAATAAATTTTAGATTTAGGAATTTCAAAGTTTGGAAATCCTCATGAAATTTCGCAAACGTTTGAAATTTTCTATTTTCTGAAATTTTATAATAATTTCGAAATCTTCCCATCTTTGGAAACTTTCCAATTTTGGAAATTTTTCTATTTTAGAAATTTTCCAATTTTGGAAATATGTAAGTTTCCTTTGTACCAGAAACTTACAATTATTCTGAAAATCAATTTTCGAAATCTCGCAATTTTGGGCACTTTCTTTTAAGAAAGTCTAGACAAATTCATGGACAGTTAATTGACAATTAAATTTGAATTGGTTTTTAAATTGACAACAAAATTCTTTATTTTGGATTGAGCCTCGGGGAGCCGTCCAATTTAAAGTTAGTTGTTGTAATTTAATTTCCCAATTTTAATTGAAATTGTCATGTTTGATTGGATTGAGCCTCGGGGAGCCGTCCAATTGGATTTACAACACATTACTTTTCTTTGGGTATCTGAGCCTCGGGGAGCCACCCTTAGAAAAAATTTGTTGTAATTAATTAAATCCATGAATAAAATATGTTTGAAGAGGTGATGCTCTTACATATTGTTGTCTCCAAAATTAATTAGGAAAATGGTTTCCTATAGAGTTTTCTTAAATGAGATTTTCATGAAAATAATATGTGGTTGAATTAAGGGATTTGTCTCTTAATTTAATAAGATTTGATTTAGAGAAATCAAAGTCTTGAACATATTATTTCCGAAATTAATTATGACAATTTAGGAAATTGTTTCCCAAAACAATTCCTTTAATAAAGTATGAAATTATAATTAGGAAATCCGGTTCCTAATTTAATTCATGAGACTTGATAAATTAAGTCACATACATACTTTATTAAGGAAATCGTTAGTCATGACATAATTTTATGTCATGAATGTGCTTAAAAAGGAATGAGACCCAAAACCCCTTACAAAATATTAAGGCCAACACCTTCCATTAATATGGTTAGAATCGGAGTTTTGTTTCTCGCTTGGGTTGATGGACACATCCATGCCCGACTTGAACCTCAACATGTTCAAACCATGGAATTAGTTTATGAATAATATAGTTCGAGTCAGAGGTCAATCATTAGTTTTGGTTGTTGGACACATCCAAGCCTGACTAAGCGGTTGAATGAGCTCCAACCATGTTAAAACTATTTCTTGATTAATGGGTCAGCCTTAAGCTTGGAGCATCGATTTGTTGTGCCACAGCCAAGGTCGATGTAAAGAGAGGTGCAGTTGGGTGCTATGTATAATGATACATACTTGTTAATGAGTTAACAACCCAATGTTTTATGCAAACATTCAATTAGTTGATAGCATAATGTGATAGTTACATATATGTGATGTGTAATCGGTATAATTACCTACCTTCATAGCTAAGAAGAACTTGATGGCCACAGCCATGGTTGTTCTTATCTATGGTTGGATATCAACCTATTTGGAGATGTTCCTACGATCTCCCGAATTGATAATAAGGGTGACTCAATTCGTAAAATAAATAGGATTTAATTTATGTATGTTGATACATTCTTTAATAAATCTTCTCACATAATCTCAATTTGTATTTCTAGGTTAATCACTCGATCATGTCTTCTCTGAATTTGCGTTCCATCTTGGACACCAACAAATTAACTGGGCCTAACTTCATGGACTGGCTTCGAAACCTGAGGATAGTCCTCAAGGCAGAGAAGATTGCTTATGTCCTTGAAGATCTACTTCCCTCAAATCCTCCAGCAGATGCAACTCCAGACCAATTGGTGGCCTATCAGAAACATGTGACCGATTCTGAACTTGCAAGTTGCATCATGCTAGCCTCTATGGTACCTGAGCTGCAAAAGCAGCATGAGCATATGGATGCTTATACCATCATCTTCCATCTTAATGAGTTGTTTGAAGAGCAGGCGAGATCCGAAAGGTTCGAAGTCTCCAGACTCCTCTTCACAACTAAGATGCAAGAAGGCACTTCTGCCTCGCAGTTTGTGCTAAAGATGTTGGGGTACATTGAGCGACTGAACACACTCGGTTTTGCAATGGATCATGAACTAAGTATTGACTTAATTCTGAGTTGTTTGCCCAAAAGTTATTCGCAATTTGTGATGAACTATCGGATGAACAAGCTGGAAACTACCATTCCTGAGTTAGTCAACCTGCTGAAGTCTGTAGAGCCTTCTGTAAAGCAGGAACAAAAGGCAGTTCTGTTAGTTGGTTCCTCGAAGAAAGGTTCTAAGAGGAAGGCCAAAGAACAGAATAAGGGAAAGAAGAAAAAGGCTAAAAAGACTGAAAAGAAACCAAAAGGCACTTGCCATCATTGTGGCAAGGAGGGTCACTGGCGAAGAAATTGCAAGGTTTATCTTGAGTCCTTGAAGAAGAAGGCATCCGATGCCCCGTCCTCTTCAGGTATCTTCGTTATTGAATGTCACTCTATTTCCTCAAATACCTGGGTACTTGATACTGGGTGTAGCTCACATATATGTAATGACATACAGGGGCTAAGGAATAGAAGAAGACTCGTCAAGGGAGAAGCAGATTTGCGAGTTGGAAATGGAGCAAGGATTGCTGCTGTTGCCATCGGAACATATTTGCTAAAGCTCCCGACTGGACGTATCTTAGAACTGGATAATTGTTATTTCGTTCCTTCGTTAATAAAGAACATTGTATCTATTTCATGTTTAAATGAAAAAGGTTATCATTTGACTTTTAGTAACAATTGTTGTTACATAACTTTAAATGGCGTTCTTTATGGGAATGGAACTTTGTGCAATGGCATCTACACGTTAGATTTATCCAGTGACGTTTTCAATATCGAAGTTAGCAACAAACGTGCTCGAATAGATAATCGAATAGACTCCTACACTTGGCATTGCCGTCTTGGCCATGTAAGTAAGAAACGCATGACCGAATTGCACCGATGTGGAATTTTGGAATCATTTGAACCCGATTCATTTGATACATGCGAATCATGCTTAAAAGGCAAGATGACCAAATTACCCTTTACCGGAAAAGGTAATCTAGTGGGAGAATTGCTTGGTCTAATACATACTGATGTATGTGGACCAATGTCAACTCTTGCACAAGGAGGCTATAGCTACTTCATCACCTTTATCGATGATCACTCACGATTCGGGTACGTGTTCTTGATGAAACACAAATCTGAAGCCTTTGAGAAATTCAAAGAGTTCAGAAATGAAGTAGAGAAACAGCTTGGCAAAAGTATTAAAATACTTCGATCCGATCGGGGTGGTGAATACTTAAGTCAAGAGTTTCAAGATTATCTAAGGGACAATGGGATATTATCCCAATGGACTCCGCCATATACACCACAGCATAATGGTGTATCTGAGAGGCGAAACCGAACCTTGATGGACATGGTTAGGTCGATGATGAATCATGCAACTCTTCCAAAATCCTTTTGGGGTTATGCACTTAAGACAGCTGTTTATTTATTAAACAGAGTCCCGACCAAGGTAGTCTCTACTACTCCATATGAGATTTGGAATAGTAAGAAACCTCACTTAACTCACCTTAAGATATGGGGTTGTCCTGCTTATGTGAAGCGGGTTGTATCAGACAAATTGGATGCTAAGTCTGATAAATGTCTATTTATTGGATACCCTAAGGAAACGAAGGGTTACCAATTCTATCATCCCTTGGAACAAAAGGTGTTTGTTTCAAGGCATGCTGTATTTCTAGAAAAAGAATTTCTTTTACAAGAAAACAGTGGGAGTGGCATTGAACTTGATGAAGTTCAAGAAACTCCAATAGACATTACAGAGACACCGAGTCTAGCCCACAACCGATAATTCATAATGATGAGCTATCAGTTGAACCTAAAACTACACCACCTCTTCGTAGGTCTGATAGGACACGCAACATTCCAGAGAGATACGGATTTCTCGTAAGTGAATCGAACGACGTGTTGCTCATTGGCGATGACGAACCTATCAGTTATGAAGATGTTCTGAAAAGTTCAGAAAGGGACAAATGGCTTGAAGCCATGAAGTCGGAAATGGATTCCATGTACGAAAATCAAGTATGGGACTTGGTTAACCCACCTGAAGGGATTAAACCCATAGGGTGCAAGTGGGTTTTCAAGAAGAAAACCGACATGGAAGGTAATGTTGTTACCTTTAAGGCTAGATTAGTGGCAAAAGGATATCGTCAGAAACAAGGAATTGATTATGACGAAACCTATTCGCCAGTAGCTATGCTTAAATCCATTCGGATGCTCCTAGCCATAGCAGCTCATTATGATTATGAGATATGGCAAATGGATGTGAAAACAGCTTTCCTTAACGGAAACCTGCTTGAGGACGTATACATGATACAGCCTGAAGGTTTCACATCGGTTGATAAAACCAAGGTATGCAAGCTTCGACGATCCATATATGGACTGAAGCAAGCATCTAGGAGCTGGAACATCCGTTTTGATGAGACAATCAAAAAGTTTGATTTCTCACAAAATCCTGACGAACCTTGTGTGTACAAGAAGGTTAGTGGGAGTGCAGTCGTATTCCTAGTATTATATGTCGACGACATCTTACTTATAGGAAACGATATTTCAGTCTTACAGACAGTTAAAATTTGGTTATCCAAAACTTTCTCCATGAAAGACCTGGGAGAAGCAACCTATATCCTTGGGATTAGAATCTATAGAGATAGATCAAAACGGTTGCTTGGTCTTTCGCAGTCTACATATATAGACCGAGTGCTAAAAAGGTTTAGCATGTCGGAATCCAAGAAAGGTTACCTTCCCATCAGGCATGGGATCAACCTTTCAAAGTCTATGTGTCCGCGCACAGAAGACGAGAGGATTTGCATGAATAAGATTCCCTATGCATCCGCGATAGGATCTATCATGTATGCTATGTTATGTACTAGGGTATCGTATGCTTTGAGCGTCACAAGCAGATACCAGTCGGATCCAGGAATGGATCATTGGGCGGCTGTTAAGACAATCCTTAAGTACTTAAGAAGAACTAAGGATGTGTTCCTAATATATGGAGAAGGAGATATGGTAATACGTGGGTATACAGATGCCAGTTTCCAGACAGATAAGGATGACTCCAAATCTCAGTCTGGATACGTATTTACTTTGAATGGAGGCGCAATAAGTTGGAAAAGTTCCAAACAAGACACCGTAGCGGATTCTACCACGGAAGCGGAATATATCGCAGCTTCGGAAGCAGCAAAGGAAGCAGTCTGGATCAAGAAGTTCGTCTCCGAACTTGGCGTGGTTCCAACCATTGATGATGCAGTGCCGGTTTACTGCGACAACAATGGAGCTATTGCACAAGCAAAGGAACCAAGGTCTCATCAGCGATCCAAACACGTGCTTCGCCGCTATCATCTGATCAGAGAGATTATAAGTAGGAATGACATACAAATTGAGAGAGTTCCCACTGAAAGGAATATAGCGGATCCTTTAACTAAGGCCTTGCCTCAAAGCAAGTTTGAGGGTCATGTTAGAGCCTGTGGTATTGGATACCGTAGCGATTGGCATTAGGCCAAGTGGGAGTTTGTTAGTGATATGAGAGAAGTGTCCTAAGGCAATCACCTTATGATTGTAAACATTTATTTAATAAATGATAATTCACTATTTGAGTATACATGTTGTGTATTTGATTGGGATCTTAAACTCATCTACTGAATGTCCGCCAATACATTCACAGCATAAGAGAATTTGTGATGGGATCACAACTAGTGATTATCTCTAAATGTGCAATTGTGAAGTATTGAAATATCCCTAGTCGATGAATTGATAAATACGGACATTATCAATTCTGTTGAGACTAGCATGGGTTATTCTCTATCAGCTGATTCTCACTGGCTGGTGACATTGGGATGTCCGGAGATAAAC
>JAGFNQ010000324.1:290826-304195 GCA_024364735.1 Boesenbergia rotunda | reverse complement strand
TCTCTGTAGCTCCCAGCTACTCCTCTGCCAACGCCAGCCTCTACTGAGCTATCTCTGGACTCACTGAGCTCCTCAGTCGAGCTCCAGTCTTAGCTCCAGTCCGCAGCTCGCCGTTGCAACCTGAGATGGGAAAAGGGACAAACCTGCTCCAAGGAAAGCACTCTTTGACTTCTCCTTGAGTGTTTGAATCCTCCCCTGTCACCTGAAACTCAATTAGAGCATTAGAGCAGAAGATCACAAAGCATATCACATACATCAGCAAATCGGATACGATCAGACGCTCTGACGACGTCTGACAGTGAAATTTGAATTAAAGTGATCGGTCACCGGACCGATCCAGGGTGTGTGGATCGATCACCAGACCGATCCACTACTTTGCTGGGATTCCCAGCTCTCGCAGCTATACACGCCTGATCGGTCACCGGATCGATCAGGGTGAATCCTGATCGGTCACCAGACCGATCAGATTGGATCCTGATCGGTCACCCAGACCGATCAGGCAAGATGAACAGTTGTTTTTTAATCAATTCCAAGATCCCTGATCGGTCACCAGACCGATCCAAGACTCTGATCGGCAAGGGAACTCACTCACTGTTTGCTCCCTGATCGGTCACCAGACCGATCAGGAGCAAGACAGCAAGGAAGCAGCCTGCTCCCTGATCGGTCACCGGTCCGATCAGGAGCCACACAGTAGATTCCCAATCTCACTGTGCGCTCCCTGATCGGTCACCAGTCCGATCAGACATAGCTGGATCGGTCACCAGACCGATCCACTAAGGAGCAGCGTGCCAACAGTCCCTGATCGGTCACCAGACCGATCCAGTGACTCTACCCAGCCCTCCAAGCTAGGGATTCATCCACCTTAGCCCTCCAAGCTAAGGATTTTTCCATCTAACTCTCCAAGTTGGGAATTTGTACCTAACCCTCCAAGTTAGGACTTTTCACCTAGCCCTCCAAGCTAGGACTTTTCACCTAGCCCTCCAAGCTAGGACTTTTCACCCAACTCTTCCGAGTTAGAACATCATCCAACCTAGCCCTCCAAGCTAGGCACCTGACCCTCCAAGCCAGGACTTTTTCACCTAATTCTCCAGGATGGGAATTTGCACCTAACCCTCCAGGTTAGGACTTTTCACCTAGCCTTCCAAGCTAGGACTTTTCACCCAACCCTTCCGAATTAGGACTTTTCCAACACCTAACCTCCCAGGTTAGGATTTTCAACACCTAGCCTTCCAAGCTAGGATTTTCCACACCTAACCTCCCAGGTTAGGATTTTCCAACATCATGCCTAATCCTCGATTAGGACTTAATCATAATCATCACACCTAACCTCCCAGGTTAGGGTTTTCCATATCATGTCTAATCCTCGATCAGGACTTAATCATAATCCACCTAACCTCCCAGATTAGGATTTTCCATATCATAATTATCCTCCTAAATTAAAATCGTTGTCAACACCAAAACAACAATCAGGGTCAGACTGCATCAACAATTAACTCCTCTAGTAGACAAAGCTCTGCTTCCAAACTGTTGTGAGTTCTCAGCCATGTTTGAAATGAGCTCCCTAGCTTGTTCTGACGTTTTGTTTACTAGGGCTCCTCCAGCTGCAGCATCTATCATAATTCTGTCCATCTGCAATAAGCCCTCATAAAAGTACTGGATGAGTAATTGCTCACTGATCTGGTGTTGTGGGTAACTGGAGCAAAGCTTGTTGAATCTCTCCCAGTAGTCATAAAGTGTCTCCCCCACCACTTGCTGAATGCCACAAATACTTTTTCTAATGATTGCTGTTCTGGAGGCTAGGAAATATTTCTCTAGAAACGCCTTCTTTATAGAAATCCAGCTAGACACGTGCCCAGTAGGTAAGTAGTAGAACCAGTCTTTTGCTGCTCCAGTCAGGGAAAAGGGGAAAGCTCTCGCTTGATATCTTCTTCTGAAATACCCTGAGGCTTCATGGTGGAGCATACAACGTGAAACTTATGTAGGTGTCTATTTAGATCTTCTCCAGATAATCCTTGAAATTTGGGTAATAGGTGGATGAGTCCAGATCTGAGCTCAAAATCGCCAGCCAGCTCTGGATAAGCAATGCTGGAATACTGAAATGTGTCGTCTGGTGCTGCGAGTTCCTTCATAGTCTTATGGTGGTCTGCCATGATACTTCCTGAATGAGTGGGAAAAGTCTGAAAAGAAAGAATATCAATGGTCTCTGAAAGTATGCCTGGGTTCCTCCTTGCTCTGAAAGTTCTCTCAATTTCAGGGTCAAATTCTTCAAGATCACCACCTGTAGACCTGGTCATAAAATCAAAAACAAATCGCAGTAAAAGTATATAGAAAGATGAAACAGGTAAAATAAATCTCAAGATATAGCAATAAGCACAAAAAATGAATCAAGAAAGATATGAAACAAGCATACAAGCAAAAATCAAACAACTCAACTAGTAGCCTCCCCGGCAACGGCGCCAAAAATTTTGATGAGCCCGAACTAGGTGTCACAAATGTGGGTCTCAAAATTTAGATATGTGTAAAGCTGGAAACCCTTTTTGCTATCAAAGAATAAAAGCGTAGTAAAGGGGCCACAGGTCGTATTTTTCCTAGGGCTAGTTGAGAGTGTTTGATTCGAGCTCAAGTTTATGTGTCGTTGATGTTTTTGGGTTTCAAATAAAACGTGAGTTTGGATTGCAAATAGAAATGAAAACACAAGGAAAAGAAAGAAAACTTAACTATGGAACTTAACAAGTGATAGCAAGTTATAACTCAACCAATGAACAACTCAATCAAGGCACTTAAACAATTTTGGAAAACAAATCTGATTTCAAATGCAAAACAAATGCTAAGCAAAAGAAGCAACACGATAGCCGAATTTCGATTGAACTAATACAAGAACTTCAAACCTAATTGCAACAATGAAATCCAATCTTGATACACTTGATACGCAAAGAAAGAAATCTGCCTGACTAGAAGGAGATTGGTGTGCCGAAACTAATACTAAGTGCAAGAGCTACACATGGCAGTTCAGAAATGAAGCTAATCGATTATGTTTGGCAAGCAAAACTATCAGTGAGGTTCTACTGAAATGAAGCTAACAATGCAGCAATCAAACAAAAGGCTGAACAATTCAGAAATTTCTTGATGTAGAAATTGATTGCAGGAATACAGAAAAGAAACAACAGATCAAATGCAAGAACAAACAAAACAAGGCAAGTGAGATCAAGTGCTTGAAATTAGCTGCAAAAGTGACAAACCGATGAAGACATGAATTCAGAAACAACTAGATGAAGACATGAATTCAGAAATGCAGAAATAAGTGTAAAGGTGCAGCAGCAACTCAAATTCAGAAACAAGCAAATGCAAGCTGCATTCGAGTTCACTACTCTAAAATTCATAGAAGCGTAAAAGAGTCTAATGTTCACTTGGCACGAAACTCAGAAGCTACAACTAAAAGGAAACTTGCAGACTTAATGCTAAAAAACTTACGGAAATGGACACTAATGCGCAACAATTCAAATGGAAATCAAGACAGCTCGAGCTGAACTAAATGACAGAGCTAGTATTCAGAAAAGGGCTAGGAAAATTTATGTCTACTTGATACTAACTTCAGCACACTTAAACTAAAACAATTTCAGCAATGAAACAGAAATTGATACGCAAGGAATCCAAAATTGATACGCAACAGTAACTAAATGGAGAAAAACACATTGAGATTGAATGAAATTGTTTACTAAACAAACAACTAACTCATTACTTGCAGAATTAAACCCTAACTAAGAATGGAACAATTCAGAAAATGAAATTAAAACAGCTGATACAAAGTTCAGAATTGAAACACTTGCAGAATTCGAAAACTACAGCCAATAAAATGAAAATTAACTAAGTAAACTAATCATCAATCACACCCTTAGCTCAAGTACTCCTTGCCGTCACACAAGGGTGAGCATCGAACCCCTAAGCTTAGCAAATCAATGGAAAAACAGTCTCTGCGAATCAATGCAGCTTCCACTCTGATCCAAGCTGAAAACCCATTCGATTTCCTTAATCTGGCCTTGTCCACTTGCGCTAATGGTTTGGGGATGAACCAAGCACTCCAGAGAACCCCTCCAGATAGCTCGGATGGATGAAGGATGGAACAAAACCAAGATCGAAGCAATCAATGGCAGAACCGAGGAAACCCTCACTCGGCTCTGTTTTTGGCCAATTCGGAGCTGGAATCTTCACGGCAACAACTTCCCATGGATCTAGAACTCGATCTAAATGAGGAATTGAGGTGGTCGCGCCCTTGGATTGAAGAAAACTGAAGAAACGATGAAGAAAACGCTGAAGAAGACGAAGGTAGCGGCGAAGACGCGACACTGTGCCCTGCGCAGAGAATTTGATTAAATACTTTGAATTCAATGGCTGAGATCATTTTGGATGAATCCAACGGTCTGATCTTCTCCAATCTGAACCAAACTTTGATGATATTGATCAAGGGTCAGGATCTGCCTCCCAGTAGATCGGATCCTCCAGATTTGCAACGAATGGCCCAGATCAACCTGATCTTTAAATGGACAGTCTAGAACCCTCTGAGCTCGATCCAACGGTTGAATGATCTCTGATTTGGATAAAAATCTCATATCTTGACATGAGTGCTTGATCAGCCTTAACCCTAGCTCGGATCGACTCAGAAGTTCCCAGATGGCTCAGATCTCGCCATTTTTGAATCGGACGACCCAGATTAATCTGAAGCTTGATCACTCGATCCAGGTCCACTTCCAACTCAAGTTTGACCCAGCCTGTCCTAGGTCCATGATCCTTTTATGCCTACAAAAATAGATAAAAAATTTAGTGGCATAATAATTCAAATGTGTAAAGATTTGCAATTAAGTCCAAAATAAAAGCAAGTCCTAGAACCTAGGGTAAATTCGTAATTAAGCAAGTAAAATATGGGTCAAACTTGGATTTTAGCAACTAAAATAATCAACAAAATGATACCTATCACTCCCACCAGCCAAAGGCGCCTGATCGGTCTGGTGACCGATCAGGTCACTCCCTGACCGATCAGGAGCCATCCTGATGTTGAGGCAATCTAAGGTCCGAAGTGACCTTGTGTTTTGATGTTTGGACAAAGGGTTTAAGTTAGGTTTTCCCTTGTGTACTAATATGGGTATGTGAGTGTGCAAGTTGTACAGGTTTACACATATTGACTTGGCTAGACGGCTTCGGTATGGTGAAGGGTTGCATGGAGACAAGCTGGAGGCTTGTGTGCACCCGAGGGACCTGATATAGCAGGGATGATCAGCCGAGGGGCGCGGACTTCGAGGCGTACGTAAAGGATGACATGGAGACAAGCAGGAGGCTTGTGTGCATCCGAGGGACGAGGGCCGAAGATGAAGAGGGCGCGAAAGCAATAGTCAAGGCTGCTGGTGAAGAGTCAGCTAAGGCAAGGGACAAGAGCCGAGGGAAGATGACTCCAAGGGCAAGCTGAGAAGTGTACTTCAAAGGGCACACGTGAAGGGTGGCATGGAGGCAGGTCGAGGACTTACGTGCGCATCCGAGGGACGATAGCCGGTGGAAGAGGACTTCAAGGAACAAGCCAAGGGAGAATGCTTGAAGGCACATGTCGACGAGGGTCAAGAGAGTAAGGAAGAGTGTTTGTAGAGGCTGGGCAGTCGACTGGTGTTATAACAGTCGACTGTCAGCGCAAACAGAAACTCACAGTAGGTTCTGGACCCTGGGTCAGTCGACTGCCATTTTGGCAGTCGACTGGTAGCGGCTGGTGAGCTGGCAAATTCTAACGTTGGGGGTGTCAACAGTCGAATTTGGCTGGCACCAGTCGACTGCCCTGGGGGCAGTCGACTGATAGCGAGAAATCAACCCCGAGTCCTATTTAAAGAGGGCTTCGTGGTGACTGAGTTTCTTGACGAAACTTGTCTTGGTTAAAGGCAAGTTGGTAGTCTTTGGGCTCAAGGTTGTCAAAGGTGTTGTGGTGAGATTTCTCCACCCACAAGGAGCGACGAGAGCTAGCCGGAGGTTATCCGGGGAGTGATCCACCGACGGATTCTTGGATTAGTCACCCGGCCGGGGTGGATACCAAGTAAATTCTCTCTGTTAGCGTTATTTGTTCTTTTGATTATTGTTTCCGCTGTGCAACTAACAACGCAGGTACGAGAAAGATCCAAAGAACCGCTATTCACCCCCTCTAGCGTACGGAACGATCCTAACAATTGGTATCAGAGCGAAGGACCGCTCTTGATCGGACTAACATCCGAGGGAGCACACGCTAGAGGAAGAAGAACGATGGAAGACAAACTTGGGGAAGATATAAACTCACCACCATCATACGAGCATGAAGATTTTGATCATTGGAAGACAAGGATGGAAAATTGGCTAGGAATGTATTGGGAATATAGAATGACCATTGAAGACCCATTCGAAATCCCCAAGGACAAGCATGGCAAGAAGCTTCGCCATAGATATTGGACAAGTGAACAACAAGAACAAGCTAGGGCCAACACGAAGGTAATAAATATTTTGATTAATATCTTGCCTACTAATGTGATAAGTTGTGTAGGAGATTACAAAAGCGCACATAACTTATGGAAGAAATTGGAAGAAGTTCACAAGAACTCTACACAAGTTAAATTAGTGGAAGAGCATGATGAAATAAGTTCAAGGGTCCAAGAGGATCAAAATGAAGAATTGTCTATGCCATCAAGTGAGGAATTAAGCGAGAGATCCTCCACCTCATCAAGAGAACAAGAGGAAGCTTCCACATCATCAAGAGAGGTTGAAGAAGAAGTCAACCTAGTCTTTACCTCCACCTCCACCAAAGCAAATAAAAAGGACCACATTATATGCTTTGGATGCAATGAAAAGGGGCACTACAAGGACAAGTGCCCAAAAGGTAAAACGGAGGTAAAATCTACACTCAGTTCAATTCCGTTTAAATCTAACATAAAGTATAGGATTGGAGGAGCCCAAGAAAAGAAAAAGGAGATTAGATGTTTCACATGTGGAGAATTGGGACACTACCACACCAAGTGCCCAAAGAAAAGTGAGCTAAAGAAAATGGAGCACTTGAGGAGATGAGAGAAAGAAGAAAGAAAGAAGAAAAGAATCCCACATCAAGGAGGGACTCCAAAGGTAAGGAAGGTAACTTCTAACCTTAAGCCAAGATTTAATTCAAATTCAAATTTCTGTATGCATGATAAAAATCATGTTAATCATTCATCCATGCATGCTAGGATTAATGAAAATTGTCTACTTGTGCACAATTTTGGTTTTAAGTACAATGATAGGAATAGAAATAACAAGGTAGATCAAAACTCTAGGAAAAACATGCATTATGATAGACCTAAGACTTTTGTATCTAAGGATCATGGCACTAAGCCCAAAAAGGGAAGGAATGCGCCTAGAAAGGAGGGTAGGTCTAGAAATGTCCAAAGTGGACATATGGATTCTAGGTTTAAGAACCTAGAAAAGGAAAATCAAGCTTTAAGGGAAAAGCTTGATAGATTAGAGAAAACCCTAGAGAGATTCACTATTGGATCTAAGGGTTTAGATATGGTGTTGGGTGGTTTAAACCGCACCAATGATAGATCGGGGTTGGGATACCGATCTAAGAACTCCCATGCCAAGGGAAAGAAATATGCTAGGGTAGCATATGATTATGGCAAGAAGGGGGAGGGCAAAAATGGCAAAGGGATGCCATTTAAAGGAAAAAGAAATGACTTAACCAAAGACAAGGTGTCTAAGGTTAAGAGGGTTGAGTTTGTTGGCCAAAAGTTACCGGAGGTTACCGGTGTGGCCTAGTGATGGTTGAGTCACCTACGAAAGTGGCTAGGGCTAAGAGCTCTAGGGGGAGCTCTAGGAGCCATTGGGATATATGGTGAATAGACTTTGGGAAGGGGTGCTCCTAAAGGTCTAGATGGACCATGGACTGTGCCAAAAGAATTGGAGACGGACTTGAGTCTCAATTCTTGGGTTTTGGCATGGTGTTGTTAAGTTTCATGCATGAAAATATGACATTGGGGTCATATTGCATGAAAATTGATTTTTGATGTGTTAATGCCATGTAAATCAATGCTAGGGATGCATTATGGGGTGGCATGGGCAAAGACATCAAAAGGAAACCAAAACTAGGACTTTAGGTTAAGGTTTGATTGAAGTTTTTGGCTAGTTTTGGGTTTTGTGTCAAACTTAGGGATGGTGATAGATACATTTTGGAATGTATTTTTCCCAAGTAGATATTAGTACCACAAACCTCTCCACAAAATTTGGAAATTTTTAGAGATTTGTGGAATTTTTGGCGCATTTCTGAATTTCGTCAGAAATGTTGAAATTTTAGACTTTCAGAGTATCAGTCGACTGTCATTTTGGCAGTCGACTGGTCAGGGCTGATTTTTGTATCAGCAGCTGGGTTGGCGTCCAAATGATGCAAAACAAGTGTGTGGGGGGCTAGTACACATTGTTTATGGTCATTAGGGACTAAAAGAACCAATGATTGGGATATTGTTGGGTTCTTTTGATGTTAGGCAAAGGGGGAGAAGTGTTGGGTTTAAGTTGGGAAACCAAACACACCTTTGCTAGAAACCCTAGGTTTAGGGGGAGCTAAGATTAAGGGGGAGCATGATTGCTCCATTGTTGGTGTAAGGGGAACCTTGGAGAGGTTCTTAAAAAGCCTTTGTAAGTCCAATGCAGGGGGAGCTTGGGAGAAGCTTTAAAAAGCACGGTTTGGTGAAAATTCCTAACTTGGAGGGTTAGGAGTGGGATGCCTTCGGATAGGATCCATGTATGCATTGCATATGCATTTATTTAGCATTGTTTTTGCTATTCTTTATTACTATTTGTTTCCCTAACTTAAACGTATTTCCAAACATCAAAAAGGGGGAGATTGTTGAGGCAATCTAAGGTCCGGAGTGACCTTGTGTTTTGATGTTTGGGCAAAGGGTTTAAGTTAGATTTTCCCTTGTGTACTAATATGGGTATGTGAGTGTGCAGGTTGTACAGGTTTACACATATTGACTTGGCTAGACGGCTTCGGTATGGTGAAGGTTACATGGAGATAAGCTGGAGGCTTGTGTGCACCCGAGGGACCTGATATAGCAGGGATGATGAGCCGAGGGGCGTGGACTTCGAGGCGTATGTAAAGGATGACATGGAGACAAGCTGGAGGCTTGTGTGCATCCGAGGGACGAGGGCCGAAGATGAAGAGGGCGCGAAGGCAATAGTCAAGGCTGCTGGTGAAGAGTCAGCTAAGGCAAGGGACAAGAGCCGAGGGAAGATGACTCCAAGGGCAAGCTGAGAAGTGGACTTCAAAGGGCACACGTGAAGGGTGGCATGGAGGCAGGTCGAGGACTTACGTGCGCATCCGAGGGACGATAGCCGGTGGAAGAGGACTTCAAGGAGCAAGCCAAGGGAGAATGCTTAAAGGCACATGTCGACGAGGGTCAAGAGAGTGAGGAAGAGTGTTTGTAGAGGCTGGGCAGTCGACTGGTGTTATAACAGTCGACTGTCAGCGCAAACAGAAACTCACAGTAGGTTCTGGACCCTGGGTCAGTCGACTGCCATTTTGGCAGTCGACTGGTAGCGGCTGGTGAGCTGGCAAATTCTAACGTTGGGGGTGTCAACAGTCGAATTTGGCTAGCACCAGTCGACTGCCCTGGGGGCAGTCGACTGATAGCGAGAAATCAGCTCCGAGTTCTATTTAAAGAGGACTTCGTGGTGGCTGAGTTTCTTGACGAAACTTGTCTTGGTTAAAGGCAAGTTGGTAGTCTTTGGGCTCAAGGTTGTCAAAGGTGTTGTGGTGAGGTTTCTCCACCCACAAGGAGCTACGAGAGCTAGCCGGAGGTTATCCGGGGAGTGATCCACCGATGGATTCTTGGATTAGTCACCCGGCCGGGGTGGATACCAAGTAAATTCTCTCTGTTAGCGTTGTTTGTTCTTTTGATTATTGTTTCCACTGTGCAACTAACAACGTAGGTACGAGAAAGATCCAAAGAATCGCTATTCACCCCCCTCTAGCGTACGGAACGATCCTAACACCTGATTGGTCAGGATGCCAACAGACCGATCCCTGATCGGTCAGATAGACCGATCAGGGTTTCTCACAGAACCATTCTGATCTCTCTCTGATCATTCACCAGAACGATCAGAGGCCAACAGAAACATTCTGATCTCTCTCTGATCGTTCACCAGAATGATCAGAAGCCAAACAGAAACATTCTGTTCTCTTTCTGATCGTTCACCAGAACGATCAGACTCCCTGAATCGGTCACCAGACCGATCCACAACCAGGAGCTAGCGCCAACTCCCTGATCGGACCACAGACCGATCCAGCTCCGACCATTTCAACCCTAAGTCCAGAGAACAAGCTCCCTAACCTTCTCTGACTCATTCTGGTCCCGGAGAAAGAGCTCACATGCCCTCCTTCGACCAGTACACTCAATGCTCAGTCCCCCGGACCAAGACTTCGTGCCCAACTTCACTCACCGGGACTTTATTCAACCTAGCTTCTCTCACTAGGACCTAGCTTCACTCACCACGGTTTCGGTCACCTAGCTTCACTCAGCTTCACTCACCGGGATTTCCTTCACCTTGCTTCACTCGCTAGGACCCGGCTTCACTCACTGAGATTTTCGTCACCCGGCTTCACTCACCAGGACCCGGCTTCACTCACTAGGACCCGGCTTCACTCACCAGGATTTCAGTCACCCGGCTTCACTCACCAGGACCCGGCTTCACTCACCGGGATTTCCATCACCCGGCTTCACTCACCGGGATTTCCATCACCCGGCTTCACTTGCCGGGATTCGTGCCCAGTCCCCAACCAGGACTTAAGCCGAATTTATCTTACTCACCTAAACTTAAATCGGTGTCAACACCAAAACAACAATCAGGTCGGACTGCATCATCAGGTAGAGCAAAAAGTGGAGATCTCCTCCTCCAAACCAGACTCCCGATCCAGGGAACCGACTAGCCCTAATTGCTGCCGACAAGAGGTGAAATCCAAGAATAGGAGAACAACCATAAGAGAAACTGATACAGATCCATGGAATACAATGGCTTAGCTCTATTATGTTCTACGATCGGAAGCTACGGTGCTCAGCCTTAACGGCGATCTAATGCTCCGGTGTCATGTGGGTGAGACTCGAAAGAGGGCGGAAGATGAAAAAGGAGTCGGGAATGAGCTCGGGTTCGCGATCCACCACTGGTGACGCTCGGATGCCACACGAGAATGGAATCGCCGACTTGTGGAACTCCGATCGCCCGAGAGGTAGAAGAAGGGGGAAAGAAGAAGTGTCAGGGCTCAAGATCGCAATCTACCACCGGAAAGGAATATAGAGAATTGGCTATTTGCGATTAAACCCTCCAAACTTTTGAAAATCAAAACCCCACCCTCAGTTCGGAAGCTTTTGCCTTTTAACCCCTAAACATTTCGTATTCTCACATCCTCCCCCACTAACAAAAATTTGGTCCCCAAATTTATTTTCTACAAGTGTCAGATACGATCATACAGTACAAAATACCGAACGACATGAAGCATTATAAGTACTGAATGAAATAATCCACACATACCTCATGCAAATAGGTGGGGGTAGCGAGCTCGGATAGTATCCTCGAGCTCCCAAGTCTCCTCGGCGTTTGAATGGTGCTGTCATCCGACTTTAACCAGTCAGATCGACTTGTTCCGCAACTGACGCTCCCCGTGCTCCAAGATCCACACCGGAACCTCCTCGTAAGTAGCATCCTGCTGAAGTGAAACCAATATCTCTGACAATATATGTGCTGAGTTGGCCACATATCTCCTCAGCATAGAAACGTGGAATACATCATGCACACCGGCCAGGGAAGGAGGAAGTGCCAAACGGTAAGATATGGCTCCAATCCGCTCCAGAATCTGACAGGGTCCAATGTACCGCGGAGCTAGCTTACCTTTGAGTCTAAATCTCTTCACCCCTTTCGTGGGTGAAATTTGAAGAAAAACATAGTCACCGGCCGAGAACTCCAGAGGTCTCCGTCTCTGATCCGCATAACTCTTCTAGCGGTCTTGGGCCTTTGACATCCTCCGCTTGATAGTGCGTACTAACTCTGCCTCCTGCTCATCTCTCTCAGGACCTAGCAGCTGGCCCTCGCCGACCTCCTCCCAGAGGGTGGGTGTCCGACATGCCCTACCATATAATGCCTCATACGACACCATGTGAATCGCTGAATGATAACCATTGTTGTAGGCAAACTTGACAAGATGCAAATGGTCCTCCCAGTTGCCTCCGAAATCCATAACACAAGATCTCAATAGATCCATCAGGGTTTGAATCGTACGCTCTGACTGCCCGTCTGTATCTGGATGGAAAGTTGTACTAAAATAAAAATCTGTACCCATGACTCTTTGCAGACTTTGCCAGAAACGAGAAGTGAAACAGGGATCTCTGTCTGATATGATGCTAAAGGGAACTCCATGCAGTATGACAATCTCTCGACAATACAACTTAGCTAATTTGTCCAAAGAATTCGTCCTCCGAATAGCTAAGAAATGCGTCGATTTGGTTAATCGATCAACGATCACCCAAATTGCGTCATGACCTCTGCTAGTCTTGGGCATCCCTACCACAAAGTCCATAGTGATGTATTTCCACTTCCACTCTGGAATGAGAATCCTCTGTAGTAACCCAGCAGATCTCTGGTGCTCAGCCTTAACCTGCTGGCATACAAGACATCTTGTTACGAAATCCATGATGTCCTTTTTCATACCGTTCCACCAATAGAAACGTCTTAAGTCTCGATACATCCGTGTCCCACCAGGGTGAATGCAAACCGCGAACGATGTGCCTCCTGTAGCAGCTCCTCCATGACCGGGTGTGACTTCGGCACACACAGTCTCCCTCGAAAAAATAGGATAGCTCATCGTCTCGGGTGAAATCAGACGACTGCCCGGCGTCGATACAGCTGCCCAGGAACTACAGATGCTGGTCACTGGCCTGCGCCTCTCGGATTCTCAATCTGATAGTTGACTATGCCACCATGGTCACAAGTAAACCCCTCTCCGTCCAAACCTACTCCTCTAACCCCAACTCTAAGAAACCCTGGATCAGCTCTGTGACCATCACTCGCTGACAAGCAAGAACCCCTCTGGACTTCCTGCTCAGTGCGTCGGCGACCACATTAGCTTTCCCTGGATGGTAGCTAATGGTGCAGTCGTAATCCTTTAGGAAATCCATCCATCTCCTATGTCAGAGATTAACTCCTTCTAAGTGAACAGATACCTGAGGCTCTTATGGTCCGTGAAGATCTCGAAGTTGATACCATACAAGTGAAGCCTCCAGATCTTCAATGCAAAGATAATAGCGGCTAGCTCCAGATTGTGTACAGGGTAGTTCTTCTCATACTCCTTTAGCTG